>NIUQ01000106.1:0-74749 GCA_002796945.1 Plectus sambesii | reverse complement strand
GCAGGCATTGGCGGAGATCATGCTGCCCATGGTGCAAAACAAGATGAACGACGTTGAATTCGTAACATTGGCGGCGATTACAAGTTGGACTTGCGGTAAATGTTCTTCTGCTGATTGAACGTGGTTATCATGTACAGCGCATAGCGAATATTTTCTCGAATCAGCGCACTTCTTGAAATAGTCACGTGTAAATCAGCCTAAAACTGTCAAACTGTGTTACCAGACAGTCCGCCGCGCTGGCTAACCAAAGTATTTGATAATTAGATACCGTATTTTAAGAAATAATGGCACTGTGCCACTATTGTTTCAATCACTCTCTACCCTGTGCCACTATTTCCGCGTGTGCCACTATTATTTCAACCTCCTCCTCAACATATTTTATTCTCACTAGGACGTGGAAATTAGTACTTTAATGAACAAAATAGCAAGCTTTTAGATAATTCCAGTTTACAGTTGCTAAAAGACCACCGTATCGCAGTCGCAAACACTATCATCGCCTCTGAGATAGTCCTGACCCCGGTCAATACGTGAAAAATAGTGGCACATGTGGTACTATTTCCGCCTGTGCCACTATTGTTTCATTCACCCTCTACCCTGTGCCACTATTTCTGCGTGTGCCACTATTTCTTAGTGTGCCATTATTTCTTAAAATACGGTACACTATTTGTGACTGAACAAAATCATCAATTTCAAAGGTAGCATGAGATATCAGCATGTGCTTCTTCGTTTACAAACTTTGCAAGGAAATTATTTCAGATCCAAAGCTTTCAAACTGTTCCGAAGAAACAAAGACGCTTGGTAAAATAACCCGCGATCAACTATGCGCTGATCTTTACGCTTACTACGCGAACACTGGCATACCTGATCCAGATGTACGCTTCGGCAATTTGCTTCTGATGATTCCCGCATTGCTGGTAAGGTACTCGCAGTTGGGGAAATGTGTGCATTGGTTAGGCAAATAAAAGTTTTCATATACGACCGAATAGCATAATTCTGATTCGAATAATTACTTTCAGCAAAACTTTACTCAGGCAGGACTGGTTGGAATATTCTCGAAATTTTGAACGCAAGTCGACGGACAATCTGTTGTAACCGCTAAAAAGCTTGGTCTTGAAGTTTTGAACTAATAGCGACAGAACATAAATCTAGACATGTATTTCGTTGACGGCTCAATCTTTAGAGATTAGAAGTTCAATCACAGGAGTGTAAGAGCTAATTGAATGAGAGATTCTGACTTTGATTGCTAATCTTGCTGTCCGAAATGCATTTAGAAATACATTTGAAGCTCCTTTTAATTGAACCACCTATCAGGCCAGTTCGAAATACTTTCATCCCCACCCTAGTCGATCTTATGCGTCATAATATTCTTTTACCTATTGCAATATACTTTTTAGGAATATGCACGCACCAGTCTGGAAAACTTTCGACTCGTTAAATTTTTCGACATGATGAACTATGACAAAGTTTTGGACGACTTGTACAATTGAGCTTATCAGCGAGACATTCGCTTTGAAAATAGCCCTTTTTTCACTTTGCTTCCGCTACGATGATATGTCACGCTTAAAATTACAAGAACAGAATACTAAAATTCTATTCTAAATGTTTGCCCATCGAATCAAGATTATTTATCGCTCAGACGCATCATCAATAACCTTACAGGAGTTATGCGGTTCATAGCTTTGCAAATCCTATAGCAATCATCCAAAATTTCATCAAGTGAAAATGTACGGTGAATTAAGCCTAAAATTCTACCAATGATGCATGCTTAGTTACAAATTTTCTGACGAATGCACCAACAGTGAGCATCAATTATCGCAGCTAGCAACAGAATTCGGCCTTCCTTGATTTATAAGTTTATATGACAACGACTCTTCAGATTAACAATAACAACACTTCATCAATAACCACCGACATATCGCTTTAATAATCACGTCATGATATAAAGTTTTATGGTTTCGAATAACACATACTTGACCATCGCTAGAATAACGCATATATCTCAGACATTTCGCAAAAGACCAAAAAAAACAACAACAGCTTTGGTTACGATCAGAAAGAGCATCGTAATGATTTTAATGGATTTCGATTCATTCATTCAAACGATTCCATGGGGAGGGACGATGCCAAGCGACCTGTAATCATCTTTTTAAAGCGCCAAGAATGCAACAGAGGAGATTTTCGCAGTGAAACTCGTAACGGCGCGAATATGAATTCAACTCAATTTTTAAATTCGCGCGGAAACTATAATACTGTGATTACAGAATGTCGAACAACCTAATTATCATTGCTGCGTCTCTGACATAGGCAAACGATATTTAAATTCTGGCAAAGTTGTGGAGGACAGCACACTGCACTATCACATAGCACACAGCTTAGGCGATACTAACGCTTCTTCGACTCAGCCCAAACAATAACCAAGAGCATATAATCATTTTCGACTATCGCATGCGGCGTGGGGAGCTGGGCGCGCCGCCAAACGATTCATAAGCCTCACATATAACCCTAATTAGAACTGCCGTGAAACGTGGTTACAAAGTGACATTCCGCTATGTCAACCATGAAGAATGCATCAAATAGCGAATATGCATTCTTGATAACAGATAGGGGGAAAGTGACGTCATAACGTATGACGTCAAGAAAAGAGAAAAGAGGCCAAAACTGTAATTGACTTACAAGCAGCCGCGATGTCGAGGTCATCCGCCCCTTTCGGCAGGAGCATGGTCACTGGATGTCCATGCGCGTCCATCACAGTGCGTACATCCCCGATGGTCACTCCTAACTCGCGCTGCAGCTCTTCCAACTGAATTCTATCCACCTCTTCCTGCGGCCCACACTAAAAAACAATTAATGTAAGGCGAGAAATTATTGGGTGGTATTAAATTTGGGTAAATTGGGTGATCCGGTCGACCACCTAAGTTGAATCCTATCCAATATGTTTACTCTTTAATATCACTGGGTCAAACCGATTAGTTACTCAAGTTAGGTACTGAGAAGCGAAAAATTATTGAGTGGGATTGAATCTGAGTGAATTTGGTGGTCCGACCAACTACCGAATTGGTCCAACTGGGCCAGTCACCCAAATTAAGTACCACCCAACATTTCTACCCTTACAGTATTACAGCAGAATTCGTTTAAATTGTTTCTGCTTATACTTTTACTTCGTTTATATCGGTAACATCGGCCGGTCCCCATGTCCCGATAAAATTGAATTTCATTGTAAAGCCAAGTAACTGAATAGATAAATCTTATTCAAATACCTTGGGCATGAAATGTAGATGCTTTCTGCGAAAGTGATGCAGTGCGCGACAGATGTTGAAGGGAACGTGCAGAGGGATGACCTTCTGACAGAGCAAGCACACTACCTGACTGTCGCTCACCACAGTGACATTCCTGAAAAAGTGTCAGTGGTGAACTGTTGACACACGTATACGTTAGACGTAAAACATGCCTCGCTCAGTGGTTTATTTAATGAAACTGTTGAATATTGAAACCTCAATTGCTAGGAGTTGAGAATTAAAATCTCAACAGTTTTATGAAATAGGCCGCAGACTGCACTTACCCTAGTCGGACTAAAGGGCAACGGGTACGAGAGAGGTTCGCGATAGGTCCTAAAGCGATTTTCGCCTGATTAAAATGTTTGCATTCAAATAACACGGCATCGTTACGGCCACAAATTCTTATATAACGCAATTCAAATCACGCGCCTCCGATTACGGTAGCCTCCGCGTACCCGTCGCCCTTTAGCCCGATTACGATCACACTTACCCGGAACTCATGCGTTGCAGACGTGCGTAGCAAATTTCCCGTTGCAATTGCTTGAGCAGTTCAGGGTGTTGACTGCGAAAGTGGCGAATGGCGCCGGAGCTTGTGACGGCGGCCAAAATGTCTTCTCCACAGATGAGACACTTCCAATGCGACTCGCCCACTTCGGCCACCAACTCGCTGCCCACCGGCGCCGCCTGCAGAAACGCCGGCTGCAAGAACCGTCGCCTCGGCTTCTTGTTCCTGCCTCAAATGGTGTACTCGTAATTTCTGCGTTTGTAAACAGAAAATTATGTTTTCTTCCAGCAATGGCAGAGTTCGCGCGGGAAATTCAAATCAGCGAAGCTTATATCAGCTTCGCTTACACCGATAATTTTGACCGCTCCCTCAAGTACCGGTATAAACAAATCCCGCTGTACTCGCCGCTATATTTTCGAACAGTTCTTAAGACAAATTATACCGAGGGGCATTTCACTGTTGAAGGCCTTGGCCAAAGAAAGATCTGTCGCGGCCGCTTGCTTCTTCCTTTCTATTGATTTCTTTACTCGCTTGCAAGATTCCTCTTCAATCTCATCAAGTTTACCATCGGATTCATTCAGGATCGCTATCAGCTCGCCAGACCGCATCAGCTCTTGCTCAATTGCTATACAGAGAAATAATCGCTACCATTTAATTTCGTAACTCTGCCATTCAATTTCGTCAATCTTACATTTAATTTTGTCATTCTTGCACTAAATTTCAATATCTTTGAATTCAATTCGAGCGCAAGTTTGGCGATATTGAGTGTTCAGATGACCAAACTAAATGCAAAAGTGACGAATTTAATGAAAGATGGTATGAATGGCAATCATTTACAAACGCAAAAGGCAGTCATAATCATACCAAGCATCAATGCGCGCTCCGAATCGAAAGCCATTTTGAAGACGCCGCAGTAGATGCGATGGCAGTCGGGAAGGGTCAACTCGAGGTGCTTTTCATACCGATGCCAATAACGAGCATTCAGTACGATTTCCTGAATAGTGCCTGATCAAAACAACAAACCTCTCGCCGCAATTGATCAATTACACAATTTCCTCAGCTAACGTTTAGTCATATTAGTGAGCTTCATTTTTGATTGACACATAATTGTTACAGATAATTTTAGGCTAGACCATTTCTGCATTAAAACTACAAGACCCATGAGGTGACACTTTGTAATTTACGTAAAGAAATGCTTAGCCGTACTTTGATGCAATAGTGGCATTCTGGCACTTTAACGCTTTTCGAATGCATTTCCGAGAAGTGAAGACCGACTGTACTGTCCGATAGAAACATTCCACATCTGAAATAGTTGCTGAAGTTACCATGATGTGTAGGTCGCCTAAAAGCATAGGTGGCGCCGACACGCGGCAATATTGAAAAACAGCGCGCGCAACATTTACTCATTTTATTTTCGTCGTTTTGCATCATCTTTTTGAGGTCTTTGAGGTCTTTTTCTGACTGACAAAAGTACACTGCGAAAGGTAATTGCACTTCTTCTGAACAATATAATCCAGATGTCCGGCCATCAAAGTGTGACATAGCGCTCGAAAAATTACACGCTTACTGTTTCGCGCCGCGTTTCGCCACCAGCTGTATTATTATTATTATTATCGCATCGAAAACGTCATCGGCTATCCACGAACCGAAAAACGATTTGTCCTAATATTACATATTAAAGCATAAAAGTACCTGATGCACTGCAGGCTGGCCTCATTTGGCTCTGATAAACTAGAGTAGTCGGTACTGCTCAAATCAAAGATCGACAGCCGACGAATCTTTTCAACTTCGCCCGCTTCACCAGCAAGTTCTTCAGTCGTCGATTTTGGTGGCGTTCGCTGCAATCGAACGGGAAAAGCGCGCGAAAACAAAACTTTACTTCAAATTTTAGTTTGAAAACGGCCAAAATTGATAAAGAAAGTGTCTTTATTAAAGTGGAAATGGTGGATAAATCCGGAGCTTTTAATCAGAAAACTCTGCAAAGAAAGCCATCATTGAGATGAGGGAGACTGTACCTCTTGACGAAGCCACGTGCCGGCACATTTGTGTAGGAGAGCGTGCCAAGCATTGACATGGCGAATGAAATTGGCCGTTTCGAATTTGCTGTTCAACGAGACGATAGCGTAGCATATACCGCAGCGAGCGTGCGTTCTGTCTACCAGTGTCACTGGGAACTGCAATGATGTTATGGTTTGAGGCAACGATTTATGATCGAAACGAGCCGTTGTACAATAGGAGGGGGAAGGAAGAGAGAGAGCAGGAGGAGGACCGACCAGTCAGCGCGAGAATAAACAATGAGAGATGTGGATAAGAAATCATAGCGGATCGCTTGAGATTTTTAACCCGACCGTACCCCGTGATAAATAAAGAATTCGTTAATTAATCTGACAATATCTTCAAGATAATGTCAAACTTTTCAAAAAGGTCGCGTGAGACTTGCTCACGTATCGAATCAAACACTTGCAAGAACAGTTCAAACTAAACATCACTACACAAGTGCTTTTATTCCGAACTGAACGTAAACTTGTGCGGACATCTTAATTTGAATTAGAGTACAAAGGTGACGCAATTTCGAAAAAAGAAACAGAAAAATAGAATGGCACATGTTTAGACAACAGAAAATAGAGGCAGTTGAGTTTAATGCAAACCGCAGGCGTTCTAATGATGCTTAAAACTTTTCAGTAGTCTTAAAAATATCCCGATGGGGGGGCTATATTCAAGAAAATTGAAAGCTCATGAGAGCGTACCGTCTCGCCAAGTTTCTCCGCAACACAGGTTTGCAAGGCTTCATTCAGCTCGTCCAAAGTCATGCTCGCAGTATGAAGACTGACTCTTGACCGACTCTTTTTCTCGGGCGGCGCAGGAGGTGTAGACGAAATTTCGATTTCTTCAGTCGCCTCACTGTGATGCGGCCATTCCGAGAAAGTCGACCGAAGCGCATAATGACCGATTTCAGCTTCCCTGATAAGAATGTTCAAGTGATAACAATATCATTGATAAGAAATAATGAAGTGATAGCGTTTGCTGACCAACAGCTTCCGTTGTTCGATACTGTTTACGCTTGAGGTTGAAGGGTAAACCGCGATTATCAACAGCTACCATTATATACACAACATTTATGTTATTAATGAACTTTAGAAAATGGCTGATGCCCAAGCCCTTCGCCATCTTCCCCTCTCAGAGCGCGCCGAATTTTATGAACGATACCTTCCTGTCTCCATCCGATTTCTTAAAAGTGCCTAACACCAGGAGGGCAATTTACCATTGCCATGCAAAAAATACAAAATCGATCACGTGCGCAGCCACTCGTTGCTTAGACGCCCTTATGTTTTGCCTCGGCGGTTACGGTCTCGGTCTCTAAGGGTCTCGCGGGGAAGGTAAATTGCCCTCCTGGTGTTAGGCGCTTGTCGATTTCGACAATGAATATTTCGACAAAAATAACAATGTCTCTGACTACCAATAAAAATCTTGAATAGTTTATGAAAACCAAAAAGCCTCTAAAGCAACGAGACCTTATAAAAATGAAAAACGCGTTCACTACATTAAAAACGAGAGATTTAAAAATGAAGCGCATAGCTGCAAAAAAAGACAAAAAATGAAAAGCCAACATACCATAAAGTCTGACGAGAGAGCAGCATCAAATCCTCGGCCGCTATCAGCTTTTGAGCCTGGGCGACATCGACGGGCGCCAACCGACTAGCACCTTCATCAACGACGCAATATTCGCCAGGGTGGTTGTCGGGGAGATGACTGGTGAAAAGCGATTGAAATGCCACGAGATCATCGCACAGCGGGCACAGTACGTTGGCGTCGTCCACGAAACGAAACTCGATCGGTTGGCCCTTTGCCACGTTGTCAATCACCGCCTGCATGTGCAGTGACGTCATTTGGGGCGACAATACTCCCATTTCTTCCCATGTCTGCGGCTCTTCCATTGTCAACACCGGAGGGACGTCATCTTCTGCAAGATTAGCGGTGTACAGTGTAATTCGTTTAGAGCGGTACTTCGGGGACTGGCCAAAATTACCGATATAAGGAAATTATCGTTATAAACGATTTATATCTTAAGTGATCCTGGCTTTCTTGTAGAACAAGGTTCCAAAATCGGCCGTTTTATTACGGACAAGCGTGAATTTACAGTAAATCTTTGCGCTGAGTGATTCTGCAGCCCTTTTCTACAAGAGTGCCAAGATACAATTTTATCTCAGATTGAGCACTTAGTTTTACTGCAATTCGCTATTAAAATTAATCGACTACTACAGATTAATACAGATAACTGAAATATAGATAAGGGCAGAAATCAGATAATGCAATTATGTTTTGTTCATCAGCTCTATATTTTGCACACTAAACGAGCTCGAATAAGTGCAAGCAGAAATTGAATAAATGTAGTCTGGCTCGGCTCCGAGATTGCAAATAATTCAGGAAATATAATGTAAATAGCGGAACTTAATGACTATCATGCATGGCTGACAATAATTCCTTTTCTCTTTCGTGAAATATTGCATTCACAACAAAACTTACCGCCAGAGTCAAGGCCGTCGACATCGACCACAGTTTCGTCCGGCTGTTCTTCTGGATTCATCTCTGATTAAAAACAGCCAGCAAATTCAGTCCAATTTGGCCATTTTTAAGTTTCGGTGCCTTAATAACAGCTGACGAACGGTCAAAGATGTGAGGAATGTTCTGAAACAGTTTATTTTCCAATTTTCGAAGGAAAGTCGACGAAAAGAAGCACAAACTTGAACTTGCAAATACTTTTTACCATTCATAAATTGACCTAAACGACGAACCTTAGTTTAATTAGTCGTATTTCAGCCAAGAGAGCAGATAATTCTACCCATCTTTTTCTATACAATGTATTAACACTTGGACAAATAAGTTCTAGCCTTAACAGTTGATTTCTTGAGGCAGTTTTAAAAAAATTGTATGGGAGATTTTACCTCATTTATAATGACGTCACGACGATTACCGTATTCACCGCATCGATGCTTGTAACCTGACACGCGTGTCCAATAAAAACTGCACCGCGTTGTAATACATCACTGCACCTGGTAAAAATCTCGCGGTTTCTTCATAACGTGTAACGGCGCATTGGCAAAGCCTTCAGTGCTTGCGCCACAGTTATAATGCATTAGAAAACCGCGTATCCGGTCCTCTTACAGCTTAATGCTATAAACGTCATTTTTCGTCAAGACCAGAAACCAAAAAGGTCCAGGAGGCTGGATTTCTATATCACTTTCATTTTTCACCAAAAAACTGTAAGGATTTTTGTTGACAACGCTCTGGCAGCATTTTGCTTTTGGCTCACATTTCAGTTTAACGCTTTGCAGTGTAGTAGGGCTGTAACGGGGACGGGGAATTCGGAATTCCGAGGACGGGGAATTTCGGGGACGGGGAAAAATTCAGATTCCGGGGACGGGGAATTCCGGGGACGGGGACAAATTGAAATTCCGGGGACGGGGAATTTCGGGGACGGGGACAAAATTAAATTCCGGGGACGGGGAATTTTCGGGGACGCCGATTTCGGGGACGGGGACAAAAAAATGCGAAAAAAAATGAATTAAAAATTACTTAAAATGCGTAATAACGTATCGACATAGTGTAAACTACACTGAACTAATATCGAAATTATAAACTATGATGACTGAGTACGGAAAAATTTGAATTTTAAGGAAGGGAAATTTCGGGGACGGGGACAAAATCAGATTCCGGGGACGGGGAATTTCGGGGACGGGGACAAATTGAAATTCCGGGGACGGGGAATTTCGGGGACGGGGACAAAATGAAATTCCGGGGACGGGGACGGGAACGGGGACGGGGAATTCCCCGGGGACGGGGGATTCCCCGTCCCCGTTACAGCCCTACAGTGTAGTATGATGCTGCACTGTCGAGTGCATTCGAGCAAGATACTATAAGATGTCGTCCCTGAGAGAACAATTTGCCTTTAGCAACGCAAACAACGTTTAGAGCGAGTCTATCGCAAAACAAAGTGTAACGTACACTCCTTGCCATGTGACTGTTAGGTCTCGGTGGCATGCCTTGGATTCAGTCCGTGCCCATTCCCCTAGTTGGTCTTAGCAAACTCTTAAAACCTATTTCAAAAAGATAGCACATTATCTGTAATGTGTTGTAATTCAGGCGTATGGAAGTGCATGTGATGCATTAAAATTACGATCACATAGCAACCTACGGCCGTCTTATCACTCAAGATTGTAAAATGTTATCTTCTAAACAGCTACTTTATTGTACAGAACAGCAAAATGATAGATTTGCTTTCAGAAGTGCTGTATGTACTTATGACCATATTGAATGAGATAAATAATGAAGAATGGAATGTGGATGTGAATGGTGCGCACGATACATGCTCATACAATAAGCTTGTCTTTGCGAAACGTGTCTAAATTTACAGCGCTATCATTAAACGTCGCTTGTTCGCTTCGCTAGCCTGAGCAAAAGAGAATTCGCTTTTATGTGAATGCGGCGATTGCAGTGCGGTCTATTTCAAAAATCGTTTGCAAATTGAGAATTGAGGAATCAAAACTCAATTTTGCTAAGTCTTCATTCTGTTATCATTAGCACCATTGATATTCAGTTCTTCGTTTTTAATACTTAGCAGCTTTATCAGGTTATCTGGAAAGTTCATGCAGTTTTGTGTAGGTTCTCAGGTTCAATTGAGCCATGAAATCGGGACACAAATGATGCGGGTCTTAGGTTAAAATTCTGCGGACGACCTATGCATCTTACTTTTGCTCCTAACGACCGTATTTCGGTTTTTCAAAAGTACCGAATCATAGCACGCTGGGCAAAATGATCGTTTTCCTTGTGTCGTTTAAGGGGAAGAGTTTACGCCGATGATTGTAGGGCAAATGTAAAACGTTTGAATGCAAGTTGCTGCTGAAGGCATATTCTTATGACCTCCGGCTACAAGCTGTAACCACGGCTTACTACGGTCTGTGACGTATTTCAAAAGTATTAACTTTTCAACGAGGTTTAAGTCAGGTTTTAAGTGCGCTTAAAAAACTTGGTTAATTTTTTGCAAAAAGCGATATTGTTGAAATATTACGTGAATCTCGTTTTTCACGCGCACATCTATAGTTTACGGATATTTCCGCGAGATTGCTTGAATAATGCTTAAAGTCGACTGCCTTTTGCATCTACTTTTAGAACAATGCAATATGAAAGAGTGCAAAAGGAAATGGCGATGTTTGTGCGCTTCTTTTAATCATCGCGCTTAAACTCGGTTTTATCAGTTAGTTAGGTACAAGCGGTGCATACTGCCTTGTAACGAGGTAAAAGTGCATGTTTGCGGGCCAATGGCTACGTAAAAGTGTAAACAGAACAGAGCATTGAGTTACAGAGATCGAAAAGTCTATGTAGCCTTGCGTCTTATATAGGGTAACCCAAACTTAGTCCCTGTTTGAATAATGTTAGTAATATTCCTCAACGCACACCTTCCAAATTTTAAACTTTGAGTAAATAGCTCCCAACGGTTATTTCATAAAAGAATGAGGAAATGAATTACAATTCCATAGTTTCGCTAATGCATTGTCATATGCGAACAACATATTCAAGTTAGGACAATGGAAAATTTTAAGATCATCAGTTCTCAAAAGTTTTATGATATAGTCTCAGCACGTCAAAACTTCATCTTATGTAACTCAAATTGGCATTCTTTATCGTCGCTAGGAACAACTATTGCGTTTACCTTGTAATTTCAACGATTTATTTAAGCATACGCGACGAAACTACAATTACTACGGTCATTTAATATGCTTTACATTAGTTTATAGGAATAATGTCAACAGCTGCACATGGAGAAAGCGAGATAAATGACGGCTACAAGGAGTACATACAAGAGAAGTTGATAACCGAAGAAGATGCTCAAAAACTCAGAGATGCAGGCTATAGAAATATACAATCTCTGTCATCACTACCATTAATAAGGGAAACGCTTTGTGCAATTCTATCTCCTGTGTTTGGCGACTTTTCAAAAAAGCCAGGATTAATCGACTCGCTTATTGTGATCATAAAGCGGATCAGCGATCGGATGAGGACGAATGCTGTATGTATGACAGCAGCATATGCAGGTATGAATGTCAAAAGCGCTTTTACTCGTTCATGAGAAAATTGATTTCTGAAACTATTGCGAAAATTGTTTTTGCCTATAAGCGGGGACGGGGGGGGGCAAGGTATCTGACCTTTAAAACCCAGATATAAGAGCAAGCACGGGAAATCGTAAAGTGGCTCTTATATGCGGGGTCGGTCATTTTGTGCTACATTTGATGTTAAAAACATGTCAAATACTGTATTACAGGTTGGAACATACTGTTGATTGAACAATATCACGTTTTGAGAACAACCAAAGCATACCAATTCACGAAAAGTAGTCACTTTTTTTAGATTGAACGAGTGTGCAGTGAAACCGCTCACAGTGAGGGTCAACGTAAAGTTTAGCTATGGGTGGGTATACTGACCTACATGTTAGTTGACCACGAATTTTGTTTATTTTGGCGCCTTTTTCTGTCAAAACTCGCGTATAAGAGCAAGTATACTTGAGTACTCCATTTAAGGTATTGTATCTAAAGCATCTAGATCAAGCGAGCTCAAGTTGTAAGGTCAGTGCAATAGTGACGAAAGATTGTGAGTTCGATTCCTACGTCCCCTGTGAATGTTCTAGAGTATACTCGAACATTATGGGAATCGAACCCGATACCTTTTGCCTACTATAGCACCGGCTCTACCACTTGATCTGGCAGATTCTTGTCATTTTTTGGGGTGCTTCCTCTTATATCCGGGATTTGGTCACAAAATTAACCAAAAAATTGCTTTTATATCCGGGTCTCTTATATCCGGGCTTCACTGTACTACAATATTACTCCTAAAAGCTTAGCCGAAAAGTTTTTTCCCATTTTTTTCCCATCTAAGAGCTCATGTTTCGAAAACAAAATTCAAGTCATATTGCGCTAAAACTAAAGTTGTTAAAAACTGACATTCTTGAGGTAAAAAGCTGGAGTTTTCTAATTTAATCATGAAGCAGAGTATAATTTATGCAAATTAGGACCCGAAATTAGGTCCTAAAATTCGCCTGCATTTTGAAAGCTAGTTTTAAAGTAATACGAAAATTATAAAAAAGGAGGAACGGAACTAGTTTTGATTAGGCATGGAATGTGGTTACGGGTTGCGTTTTGATTAAAAATTTGCCGAGCGGAGCAGGTTAGTATGAACAACACAGAATAGTAAGTTGTTCAACTCAGCACATGTGTAGTAAGTAATGCGGACGTCGTCACGCATGATGTTAATGGGAATGCAGGTAGAGAAGTTTCTACTTCTGTATTGACGTCGACTTCGACCTTCCATCCTCCATATTCGAACACCAATGGAACAGCACGAATCATTGAAAGGGACCCAAGTGAATTCACTGTACCTTCATTATATTTCACTGGATCTGACATTCAAACGGCGCAGACGAATATAAGGTATAGTAAGTGCAATTTTTATTTATGATGAATGTTTTAAAAAAATTGCTTGCTTAGTAATAATTATTTTAAAATTTACATTCATTTCAACGCAATATTTTCTAGACAATCAAATGTACAGGGCAGGGCGTTCTAAGAATTCCTATCGATTTGTTTATTGAATAACTTTGCATAGACTGAACGAATTTTGATCATTTTGAATTTTTTGGCAGAAAAAAGTTTATGACCTAAAATTAGGCAGATACCCCCTAATTTTAGGGGCACTTTTTTTAACAATTATACTTTTCTGTCATTCAAAATTCAGAGTTATCACCAAAAACCATTTTAGCAATTTTTCGGTGTTGCGGTACCTGCTTAATTTTAAGCAGGGTTTCGAATGAAAAATTTTGAAAAAAAAGAAAGATTTTGACACAGAAAAAAGGACGTTTTCGAAAAAACCCAAATATCTGTTTTAAACTTTTAAACAGATATTTGGGTCTCTTCGAAAACGTGCTTTTTTTAGAAATATTGGCCTTTTGGTAAAAAAAAGGACAATTTGGAACCCTGATTTTAAGTCATAAATTTTTTATGCCAAAACTATTTTCAGAGTGCGAGGGTTCTAAAAAATTCAAAATGATCAAATCCGTTCAGTCTTTGTAAAGTTAGTCAAAAAAGTCGGTTGGAATTCTTTGAACGTAAATAATTTGAACGTATATAATTTGAAGAATAGTCCTTATCTACGCAATTTTTTAATTTTTTATCATATCATAAGTAATCAGAATAAGCTGTATAGTAATTAATAAGTAAAATGGGCTGATAAAAATCAGTGGCTACAGGTTGGTGCAAAAGTTCTGATTACTATTTTTAATGTAATTTGATATAAAAATGTTATCAGAGTTTTTGCGTCACCCTGTATAAAGACAAAGATTAATTAATCATGCAAAGGAATATTCAAGGAGTGAATAAGAACGGCTCAATGTAGGTAAACTGTGTGGCGTTCTAAAAGATTGTAATATCCCTTAAACATATCTTCTCAAGCTGCTATATTCTAACACTTTTAATATTGTTTACAACGAAAAGAAAATGGAGAGTGAATGCTTCCAGAAAGAGACACAACTCTGTAGTTCGAGATGTTGCATCTGCTTCAACACTGCCCTTAGTAAGCTTATTAATGACGAATAATGATCTTCGGAAGATATTGGGCGGGTGTCATATCGCATACTTTAGCTAAAGTCGAACTTAAGGCCTATCCTTCATCATTGCGTTAAGTACGACTTTAACTAAAGTAGGCGATATGAAACCGGCCCATTTTCGATAAAATTCGGTGTAAACTATAAATATTCGTATTCATAATTAATAATTGAATTCACGTGAGCATAATTCACAAAAGCAAAGTCACTATAATCTGTACTCTGCTGGTTAAGTATTACATAAAAGCTTCATGGTCTCGTACGATAGGTACAATACGAAGCTTGCTGAGCTAAAATTTTAGCACGATGGTTTCTTGATGAAATGGAGCCGAGCATTAAAAACTCAAATTGTTTTATCATTTATATGATAGACAACTGGATATTAGAAAATTTTGGGCTCAGCGCAGCTCTTTTATCTTGAAATAAAATTTAAAAATATTTCAGCAACCGTCAATTACCCGCCACATCTGATATACAAGAAGATGTAATGCGTCATCATATGAGACTGCGCAAAAATAAGCGATCTTGTTTTTCCATTTTTGGCATTGGTTTTACAGTTCTGCATGTCGCGCCGCTGGTTTTGTTGACTGTTGATAATTTGCTAACACCAACATCGCTTGACATCAAAATATCCAATTCACTGAAAGTTATTGGTTATCCATATTCAAAATTTTTGGCCAAGAAGAACACCTCGGATTTCATGTGTGACAACTTTCATCTCAATGACGTTGATGAAAGTCAGGCCATCTGCAGTCGATATGTAGAATCAATGTCAAGCGTAATTGATTTTAATGTTGAGCTAATTACTTGGGAATCGAAGACCATACAAAAACCGGAACAGCCAAAGTTGAAACTTAATCGAAGCCCTTCAGCGGCGCCTAAATGCATCGTACCGGCCTGGGGTCCCAAGAGGGCAATTTGCTGCGCCTACGTCTCAGTGGATGGCAATCATATCGACTGTATGCACAATGACAATCCAGATTACCATATTTCAACACTTCCAGTTGATACTCATTCAGTCAGTTGCCATAATAACTGCGAGACGTTGATAAATATAGTGGAAAATGAGAAAGAGATTTACGTTTCAGTAAATGGTAGAGAATTGATACCTATCATATCATACAATGGAAGCGGCGATCTTTATTCTGTTAGTCCAATAGATGATGACAGATTTGCTCTGCTTATTGGTCGCCAAACAAATCAAGGAATCGAAATTGAGGCGTTCTTGTGTATAATTAGTCATAGAGCGTGTGAGAGCAAGTCAAAAATATTCGATTTCGCGTCCGATCCAGCTGACATTGAAGTCGCACATATACCAAATGGCAATGAGCCAATTTTATATGTTGCGCATCTGACCGATTCAAAGATTTACTTCTCAACTTTCCCTGATTCACAACTCGAAGTCGTATTCAGTCGTTTTGATATGGCTGAATTTGGCGCTACCAAAACAGAATTGCTGCTGTTCCAGTCGAAAACTTATCTTTTATTCTATGACAGTAATCATCGATTACTTGGTTTTAGAAAATTTGAGTTAGAATGGCTGGACTTTTCTGCTAAATATTTATTTATCCCGCTGATTATTATTTATAGTTTTTTTGTAATAATTTCATGTTTATGGTTGATTTATTTATACTCCCATGTTACAGAAATTTCTCGCCAAATCGTTCACGTGAAGACATACTATTTAAACATTACTTTAAAACTTAACTCCTCTTCTTCAACGATTATTTTCTACGGAATAGGGGCTCTAATTTGTGTACCTATTTATGCTGCTTATTATCTCTATGGAGCAGGCTTGTTTGTCTACTGGAGACGACAGTTGTTTTAATTTTCTTATTTGCACAATGTGTTCATGAACTGTAATTATTTGTATATTTGTTCTCCCTCCACTTTGATCGATTCTATGATTCGAGTAAACTATTGTTTGAAATATTTTTTATAGACACCAGTTTATTAATGAACAAATATTGGATATTGTACGATTAAAGAGAGAAGTCTTTTATTCATAAATTGCCCTGTATAATTCATCGAATGAATCTATCATATCTGTATAATGAAATAATTAACTGCTTCTTTTAAAGATGTGAAATGCTGTACATAGTGACAATTTTAATGCTTCTGTTAAATAAGGCATAAAAGTTCTGCAATGCGCTGTTCAGTGTTGCCATGTTTTATTAAAATAGGATCTGAGAGTACTATTAAACAATAATATTATGCATTACATTTAAAGCATTTCGCGAAATTTACATGGACACCCAAAACCGGAAGTTTCTTGTCAACGCCCTGGGGTCTAATTACGAGAAAACCCGATATTATTACTACAAGAAAGTTGTAAAGTTATCCCGCTTAGCGGCACTCTTCCTTGAAAGTACCGTTGGGTGCGAAGCGATGAGATTTTTGCTGAAAATTTATACAGTCAAAACCGGATAAGCGGACATTTTTGGCAAGCCCCGTGTGCGACATTTGTATGCAACCATAACGGCTTTTAGCGGACAAACCGGATAAGCGGACATTTTTCTCTTGCCGGGTCAGTGTCCGCTTATCCGGTTTTGACTGTACCACTCATCCGAATGATCAAACTTTTCAAAAGCCGAATTAGTACTTCTGCTTCAGGTTAGCCAAGAAAATTCAACTTCTGCTTGCTGTTCAGCTCTCGCTCATGATCATAGTTTATCAGAAAA
Organism: Plectus sambesii; assembly: GCA_002796945.1. Classification (NCBI taxonomy): domain Eukaryota; kingdom Metazoa; phylum Nematoda; class Chromadorea; order Plectida; family Plectidae; genus Plectus; species Plectus sambesii. Next base: position 57,640 of record NIUQ01000106.1, on the reverse strand, counting down.
GATACAGATTGGAAAATCATAAACAACAGAAGTGCATAAATAAATAAAATGTACATAATAACGCTGCTTTGATCCTTCAAAATGTGCGAATCTTCGGCAAATAAGTAATATTCACAAATACAGCATTATTTTCTATTTCTAACAGCTGACAAACAACTCAAGAACAGTTTTAATATTTATTCATATAACAGTCAAACAGCGGATAATGATGCAGGGACGTTTAAAGTGACGATTTAAATTTATTGCCAAAAAAACTCAGATAATCTCGCCCTTTATTATTTATATTTTTTATGCTTTTTTGTGCTGCAGCAAGCCCTTGTTCTGCGGCTTTTTCGTACCATATCAGAGCTTCTTCACAGGATTGAGGAACACCTTTTCCTTTCTGATACATCAATCCTGTGTTATATTGTGCTGCAGCAAGCCCTTGCTCTGCGGCTTTTCTGTACCACTTCAAAGCTTCCTCATATGATTTGGTAACACCTTTCCCTTTATGATACATGAATCCAATGTGACATTGGGCTACAGCAAGCCCTCTTTCTGCGGCTTTTCTGTACCATAACAAAGCTTCTTCGTAGGACTGAGGAACACCTTTCCCATTCTGATACATGAATCCAATGTGATATTGTGCTGCAGCAAGCCCGCGTTCTGCGGCTCTTCTGTACCATTTCAAAGCTTCTTTAGAGGATTTTTGAAGGCCTTTCCCATTCTGATGCAGCAGTCCCATGTTATATTGTGCTTCTGCATGCCCTTGTTCTGCGGCTCTTTTGTACCATTTCCGAGCTTCATCATAGGATCGAGGAACGCCTTGACCATTATTATACATAAGTGCAATATTATTTTGTGCTTCTGAAAGTCCTTGTTCTGCGGCTTTTCTGTACCATATCAGAGCTTCTTCAAAGGATTGAGGAACGCCTTTCCCCATTTGAAACATGTATCCAATGTTATTCTGCGCTTCTGAAAGTCCTTGTTCTGCTGATTTTGTGTACCATTTGACAGCTTCTTCGTCTGACTGAGACACACCGTGTCCATTTTTATATGCCCATCCCAGACGCATTTGTGCATCTGCATTTCCTTGTTCTGCTGATTTTGTGTACCATTTGACAGCTTCTTCAGCTGATTGAGGTACACCCTTCCCCTCATCATAAATCCACCCTAGATTATTTTGGCCCATTGGGTTCCCTTGTTCTGCTGATTTTTTGTACCACATGGCAGCTTCTTCATCTGATTGAGGTACGCCTTTACCTATTTTATACATATTTCCCAAGTTATTTTGGGCCAGGGCATGTCCTTGTTCTGCTGATCTCCTGAACCATATGGCAGCTTCCTCGTCTGATTGAGGTACACCTAGTCCATTATTATACAGTAATCCCAAGTTAAATTGCGCTGTTGCATCTCCTTGTTCTGCTGATTTCGTGTACCATTTTACAGCTTCTTCGTCTGATTGTGGTACACCTTTTCCATATTTATAAGCCCATCCAAGGTTCATTTGCGCATCTGCATTTCCTTGTTCTGCTGATTTCATGTACCATTTAACAGCTTCTTCATCTGATTGAGGTAAACCTTCACCATTTTCATACATAGATCCCAGGTTACATTGTGCATCTGCGTTTCCTTGGTCTGCTGATTTTGTGTACCATTTAAAAGCTTCTTCATCTGATTGAGGCACACCTTGTCCATTTCTATACGCCCATCCAAGGTTAAACTGCCCATATGCATCCCCTTGTTCTGCCGCTTTTCTGTGCCATTTTACAGCCTCTTCATATGATTTTTGAGTTTCTTGTCCATTCCTATATTTCATCGTAAGACTATAGTATGCATATACACCCCCTTATTCTGCTGCTTTTTTAAGTTTTTTAACACAAAATATATTGAACTCGTTGCGGAATTTCAGAAGTATTATTAAAAGTAGGTGCGCGCTGAATTTTTTCAAATAAGATGCTAAATTATTTAATTAACAGAATTTTAAATTAATTGTTTATGTATCACTTTACTGATAGCGTTGAGAAAAGGCCGAAAAGCGCGCAGCTTTGGGATGTAGATATCGAAATTCCTTTGTTCAGCTTATACCCATTAATCAGATTGCATTTAGTTGGAAATAAAAATATGTGGTATTTACTGTTGTCCACTAGTGTCGTCAGTGTTGATACTCTCTTCAGCGACTTCATTGTTCTCAGTTTCATCGTCCATATGGTCTACTTGAATGGCTTAATCGGGGGCGAATGAAGTATTTCCTGCGCTGCTTGCCGCTTGAGCAGAGTTAGGTTCGCTTAAAAAGGAAACATAAATGCACCTGTGATTATCCTGTGTATTCTGACAAGGTATTCAAGAACATCTTTCGTTCTGTATTAAATGCTGTACAGAAAAAATGGCGAGAGGGCACACTAATAAGTATCTGAAATTACACTCTTTAATTATTAAGAGTCCCTAAAGAGAATTCCTACTTCAGTTGTGTGCAGTCAACCTATGGTTCCGTTAATACACTAGCGAGAAAAGAAAGATTAATTAACTGATATTTTTCAAGCTAAGTTAAAAAAGCTTCCTACTCCAGCCTTCCTCTGAGATTCCACCATATTTTGGAGGGCTCCTTCCTGAAATTTTTTCGTTTTCTAACTTACAATTAAGCAATTCAGATACTTATAAAGCCCTCTAACGCTACCTTTTAATGTAAGCAATATCGGGGAAAGTGAAGCCCGCTGTTAGTGTTGAAATGGGAACCTCGAAAAACAAATTCTCGGTACATTAACGCTTGCTCTACTCTAGAATAGTTCAGCAATGAATATGTGACCAATAATATCCACCAAAGACTCCAACGATTAATTAAATTTTTATGATTGCTGGAGACGCAGAATGTTGAATGAAAATAATATAATATAACAACCTTCTTCTAGCTAACGCTAGTACAAAGGCTCGTGAGCACACGCGTAAAGTGCGTGTTGCTATGAGACCGTTACAAGTGACTCGTCAAGTGCTTCTTTATTAATGAAACATATGAACAAATGGCAGCACAATCTTGAAGTCATATGCTTTACTGGGCCGAGTTTTACGCAAATAATACTGCGAGATCAGAGTTTCCCGGCGAGCAGAGTATATTTGGCACCGGTACAGCACTTGTCACTCTCGTGCTGACTTTAATAAATGCGGACGCAAGCACCGCCTATGCCACAAGCTCGAATCGATATCGCTTTCTGTCACGCAGAAAGTTAACGGAACAAACTCGAGTACAAAGGATCGACTAATCTCATGTCATTCCCTAGTTGCCGCTTAGCGTTCAGGTCACAATGGCACATTTCTCGCTTTTACATAAAAATCGCCGCGCGCCAACAAACAACGAAACTCTAGATAACACGCTCTGCTAAACATGATGCAAAAAATGTTCTACCACTTTGGCTGACTTCTCTTCAATCAACGGCGAAACGCTAATGAACTTCCTCCAACAAAGATGAATCAGGCTTTAAGGCAATAATTTCTGATCGAGATGAGCACAATCGAAAGAAGAAACGAAGTGAGAGAGATGACTGAACACGACCAGTCATTTACTGTAGAAAAGAACAATTAGAAAGAGAAGCGAGTAAGGAATCTTCGCTGATCGTTTGAGCTCACGAGATCGACTGTACCCGCCTACACACCTGCTTGTGTTGGTCAGTGAGTTGGATGCGTGAAGCTACTGGATATTGTGAGTAGCGGAACTCTACTGATTGCCAGCCCTAGCCTCAGCGAGTCTCCGCGCAACCACATTTACCGCACTACAGGCGCCACCGATTATTGTGATTTGCTAATGGCGCTTATGAGAGGGACGGATCGCCGCAGTTCAATTGAGCTCACCAGACCGGTCACAGCCCGTGATACAACTGCGTGTATTGGACCTAACTATCAACAGTTTGGATTGCTCTCTCCAAGCAAATATACCATTAGGTAACTGATAATACATGATATATTACTGTTAAAGCATAATAATTTTTCCCGTTTACCGGCAACTTCCCTCAAAAGTGCCATTTGTCCCCTGAACCACCATATTATTGTTTTTGACAACTAGATATACATCACGCGAGGCCTGTGAGTACCTGAGTTTCGGCTTCCCCCGATCATCGCGAGCCGGACTGCATCAGATAAAGGTAGACTCCAACGAGTCATTCGCGCCAGAATAGTCGCTAGCCCCTTGACAAGCGTGACGTCATCGCAGAGATAGAGCCGTAGCGGTTTATTATACCAAACACGACAGCAGTCAATGAAAGCGGTTCGTTTAAAAAACAATGTGAACCAGGAATGCATCGCAAAAAGATGAACTGGTCGTCAATGTGCGGCGTCGGTCACGAAATTTCAAATCAATCGCTAATCATTCAAAGGCCAAGAACATTAGCACAAAATCCGAACAACGACACATGATGACATGCACATAAGAGCGAAAAAACTGGAGCACGGATCTTGAGCGACAATCCACATGGATTTTCCATAAAATAGGCAGCTACAGAAAGAAATGTTAAGTTCGCGTCGTAGCCGGCGACCTGCTAAACAGGTTGAGAGAAGTTGAAAAATCATTAAAGTCCTCCCGCCACGTAATGCGGATGCGGGAGTTTAAGAGCTACTTTAAACAGTCTATTGTGAGCATTTTTTCGTAACAGCAACAACGCCCCGTTTATATATATTCACGCATTGCCTCACAGAATACGTTTCCTAAAAATACTGTCCAATGCAGCAATGTTCAAATTCCCACCAAAATGCCCTGAAATTTCACTCATTCACGGCTGCGACGCGGTCTTAAAAGATACAGCAATACAAAGAGTGCAAAGAACAATATCAAGTGCCAAACCTGATCGCGGCAGAACCACGATTCAGGCAAGCGTCTCGAAACACTGCCAATAATAATGATCACTACTTGGCCGATTTGCGACCAGAGCGCCGCAGCGAATAATTGCTACCGGATGAGGGAGCGTCCGAATCCAAGTCGGGCGTCTTCATCCTCTCCGAGCGATTGCTGGCCGAATCGCCGTCCTGCTCTTCTCCTTCTTCCGTAATGGTCGCCGACTCCGGCTCTGAAGAAAATTAAATATTTCTGTCACCGAGTATGACTTGACGAATTAGTATATAGGGATTTCAGGTCGTATTCGAGACTGCAATGTTTTATTAGAAGAAAAATATTTATTAGTTATAACGGGCGATTAGAAGAGCTTGGCTGGGTTCCTTATCAAAATATAAATGTGCTCATGCAAGGACCCGTATGGATCATTCTAGAAGGTATGTCGGGGTGCAGAATATTCTCGAATAACAATAACTAACATGTCGTAAAGCACAGTCCACCAAAATGTTATCAAAATTCACCGAAACATTACTTTCTTACTGCTATTTAATCGCTTTCGCGATAAAACTGAAGCGAGAGAAAACGAACCTTTGAGCATCGTACTACGTTTGTTCCTGCGCGAAGGTGAGGCAGAAATAGCAGCTGATGACGAAGCGGTTGAAGAGCGACGGTGAGTGGCGGGTGGCGCGGACGACTCGGCCGCGTCGGACGATTCCGACGACTGCGAAGTAACCGTTCTTCGTCGCCTTTCCGCCATCGACTTTGCCTGTCGGAGCATCACCGGTGTCGGCACGTCCACTGACGGATCGATAACACTGCTGCAAAGGTAACAGTAAAAATGGAAACTTTGTAACAACACGACAAGGACATTTTTCAAACCATGTAAGACACTTTTTAATACAAAAAGGACAGATACAAGACTGCTTAGCGATTAACTAAATGCAAAATGCACGATTGATATACGATACATTTTCCGAAATTCCGTCTAAATCGAGTTTTATGTAAGGTATAAAACATTTTAAGGACGACAGCAAACAGCGGCCGACGAGCAATTCTACCTGCTTCTTCGAAAAAGAGTACGTTCGCCGTGCTACACAGCGAAGTAAGAATTCACGAATAAGAATCCAAAAAATAAGAAATTGCAATCCACGAAAAACAATCAAATCCACGAACCGTCTGCCGGCTCGAATGTTGCTCGGGCGGCGCGCGGGAACCTTCTCGGCCGCGGCAGAATCGTCAGATTGTTCGTCCATCTTCGACGCTTTCCGAGTCGACTTGGGGGACTTCACTTCAGTCTTCTCTTTCTTCTCCTTCTCCTCTCCCTTCTCCTCTTCAACCGCCTCCAACTCCAATTTCTTCGCCGCCCTCGGCGTTCTCGGCACCTTCTTCGGCGGGTGCGCCTCCTCTTCCATTTCCTCAATATCGTCCAACTGCGCGAGTTGCTTCGCCTTCTTCGCCGCCGACCGCGGCGTCTTCGGCGGCGATCCCTTCGTCGGTGATCCCTTCGCCAGTGACATCTTCGCCGGTGATTTCATCGCCTCTTCATGGGGCGTGACGACGGTCGTACTTCGCGTCGAGCGACGCGGCGAGGCGAGCAGTCGATCGGCTACCGTGGAAGCCTCCAGCTCCGATTCGGACGCCAACCGGCGTCGGGGCGTTCTGTCGCTCCGCGGTTCCACTTTGTCGTCTTCTTCCACGATGGTCGTTTCCAGCGGCGCTGCAGAAAGGAAAAGTCAATCATTTACTCGAAATTTGTTATGTCGCGCACACAGCCCCCCTCCAACGGAATATCGTAGTACGGGGCTAGATTGTGAGCGCTTAGGTGAGGAATAAGCGCTAAATCCCAGTGAAAAAAGGAAAAGAGAACATTGCGATGATTTGAATTTCCCGCTCTAACATTATTGTTAGGAGACTAAAAAGGATATTCATAATGTATACTTTTTATACACTAGGCAGTATCTCACCGAAGCAATACTATAAATCCCTAACAAATTCCAAGATCGTAATTTAATATATTTCCAAAGCAGCCCAGAAGGTAATATCGAGAAAAAGCGGTACCTTTAAGAACAGAGGCGCGTTTATTTTTCTCAGCAGCACTGCGACGCGACGGTGAAGACGACGAGGCGGTGGTGACAGCAAGCGACGAAGACGACGACGCAGCGTCGGCCGTCCCGACGGAGACAGCGCGAACACGGCCAACCTTCGGGGGCGACGACGTCGTCGACTGTTCGCTCTTGCCGGCATCGCTAACGCTAACGGTCTTGCGGCGCCCGCCGACAATCGTCGATTTCGCCGCTCGCCGATGGTGTTCCGGAGTCGGCACGTCGACGGATGGGTCGAGTAGGCTGCTGAAAATATGACACTAACATATGCAAGATTCTTAAAAAGCACGAGGAAATTACAGGTGGTACAAAGTTCAACAGTGTATTATTTGTGCGTATATCGCATACGTCTAAGATAAGTCATAAAGCCGACTATGTCATAACTCAGATATAAGTGTTGATTTCGCAAATAACTCGGCCGGTATTCGCATGAAACTTGTAATTTTCCAATTTCCTCAAATCGGACGTTAGCACATGTAAAATCAATCCGGAACGGTTCAGATAGACACTAACCGTCGGCCGGCTCTGATCTTGCTGGGTAGGCGCGTCGGTACTATCCGCTTCGGCGATTCTTTCCTCGCCTCATCGACGGCGGGCGGAGTGGCCGGCTCCTTCACGGCCGGCTCCTTCGCGGCCGGCTCCTTCACCGCCTGCTCCTTCTCCTCCTCGATCGCGTCCAACTGCAACTTCCTGGCAGACTTCGGCGTTCTCACAGCCTTCGGCGTTCTCGCCGCTTTCTCACTGTCCTCCTTCTCTTCCTCGATCGCATCCAACGGCGCCTGCTGCTTCGCCTTCTTCGCCGCGGATCGAGGCGTCTTGGGCGTGGACGGCGGCGTCGTGGTCGGCTCGCTTTGCTGCGGTGTGGCGACGGTGCTGCTGCGAGTGGAGCGACGCGGTGAAGCGACTTGCTTACTGCTAAGCTCGGGGGTGCTGCTTCGCCCCCGCGCTCCATCGCTCTCTTCCACATCCATTTTTTCCGCTTCTTCAGCAACTGCCGGTTTGACAGCCTGTGAATCTCGTTCTTTGGCAGGTTGCCAATCTTTTCCTTTCGAATGATCCTCTTTCTTCTCACTCTCATCTTCCAACTGCCCTTGCGCCGACCAATTGCCGCCCGATGATCGGCTCTTTGGCGAGGAGAAGGAGAACCGCGTCCGGACGACTTGTCCCTGTTCGCCTCCTTCCATACCCCCTTGAGCACTCGCTGACGCCTTCGAAGAATCCACCGCCTTCATTCGTTCGTCAGGCGGCGAGAAGACAAACTTTGACGCAATAGCAGCCTGCTGAAATGGGAATGAATGTTACGAGTTATTCGAAAATTTATCAACGGTAATACTGAAGCTAATATTTGAATCGAAGCTGTGACATCAGCGAGTCAACTGGTTAATTTTAATATCAACGCGCGAGAATATTTGAAAATCGGACCGTCGCAGTTGATAAAGAATTTTTAGGCCCACCTCTAGACCGCGAACTTTACTAAATTGAACTATATTTCGAGGTAAAAACAAAGAACCACGACTCAAAAGTTTTGGCGTCGAACATCACAAACTACCAAAATAAGTCACAGCGGTTACCTTCTTTAGTGGGGAAGAGTAGAGTGATTGCGAATCGGCTGTTGAGGTTTCGCTTGAGAATGAAGATAGCCGTTTCGCTATTTTGCTAGGAACTGGCTCGACTCCCTCGGTGCCGATCGGCTGTGGCAGCGTTTCGGTCAGCTGCTTGTCCGCTGATTCATTGTTCCCTGCCGCAAACGGATCTTCCTAAAGAAAAATTTAAATGACTCTTAATGCCGATCTAGTACCAGCTCTGAGCCAAAAATTAATCCTTGATAGAATATCATGTTATTTATGCTAATTGCCGTTCTACTCTTGATAACTTTAAGTTATTTTTCAATTTCACTTTAAAACTTTTCATTGCATCTAGTGTTCGATACTATTACTTTATCATGCTTGATTTGATCGATAGGGCCAAATCTCAAATAACGACAAAAAGCCCCGAAAGATATTTGTGACTACTAATCGTACAGTTATTCAACAGCTAACCTGTTCTTCAAAGGATCGTTCTTTGACATCATATGATGGCGGCGTTCGCTTTTTGGCTGGCGAAGTACTGGTGCTACTCGTCTGAAAATTTGCCAATAAAAATAACTCTATACCAAACAAAGTATGGAACTATGGAGTTTTTAGGCTTTCCATTTATTAGGTGGCGACGACATGCGGCAAGAATGCGAAACAGCGCACACGCGTAATTTGTCCATCATATTATTATTATATCGCGTCCTCCTCGACAATCTTCGAGTTATTTTCAGATTATTATCGGTAAACAGCCCATTATAAATAGAAATTCTTCCAAGCTTGCAACAAATCTAAAAATTGCCCCATCAAACTACGCAAGTTACGTACACATACAATCTCAGGCGCACTGTGACCAGAGTTCTAGTTCAAAGCGATAAAGCTTCAGCAATAGAACAGCATGAAGCACCGCGACTCAACTAACCTCCTCAATGCGCATGGTGGACCTTGTGACGCGACGATAAACAGCAGGAGTGCTAGGCGCTGAATCCGCAGTGGACACAGCGGATTCGTCCAAGGCGCCGGTATACTGTCGCCGGAGAGCGCTGAGAGCGTTGCTGGGTGGTTTGGACGGAGGGTGAACGGGGGTGGAGTGCGAACTGCGGACGACGAATTCTTCGACATCCATCGAGTTGTCGAGCTCGTCAGCGGAGAGTTGGTCGGTTCGCGACATTTCGCCCTCTCCCTCTTCAGCTGTCTTCAATGTCTTAGTCATCGATCGCTCTTCATTATCATCCTTTCCTTCCAACGAGCGCTCCAGTGCATCGTGGAAGTGTTCTGGTTGCCGTTTCTCGTTCTCCCCTTCCTCCTCCGGCTCCATCTCATCGTCGTCTTCACTCGACCGTCCCTTGTTGCTTGACGTACTGAAGTTGAAAAGAACCTCCGGGTCGTCCGTCGACGAATAGACGACCGTTTCTTGGCGACTGTCGTCTAAAAGTGAAGAGTGAAAGATTCAACTACTTTGATGCACATGCTCCGCCAATTAAGAAGTAAATCATATTTTAAATTCCCCGCATAAACTTTGTCTCACAACGACAAAATTCAAGCGGGGATTTCAAATCGCTGCTATGTTAACTTCTGGTTTCTGGTTTTTTGTAATTATTAACGTACACTATTGAGCTCAAAAGAATTCGCGCGCAATGAATTTGGTGCTCCGGTACTTGTCGGTTAAGATCCCGATATTACATAGATCGGCAGGGAGGGCTTTGTACCACGATGGCGCTATCACATGGAAGCGCCCTACATACCGTTTCTATTTTAATAAGGATACTTTCGATTTAACAGAATACGATTTTCATACTACTTTAACTTAAAAAGTGTCCTCATAGATTTAAAAAAGTGTCTTCATAACAATAAAAATGGTATAAAATCCCAAGCTCAGCGTGTAAAGATTGGACGGCATTTCAGACGCGTTTGCCACTCGAGAGGGTGGGAGGGGCCATATAGATATACGAACGGGCGAGTGAGTTGCATATGCGAGCTAATGCAACGCAAAAGACTCCAACCTTGCTCTGGCTCTTCCGCCTCATCCTCGTCGATCTGCTGCTCTTCGTAAGAGCTAACAACGGGCGCTTTGGCGCTCTCATCGTCGCCTTTAGTCGGCGACACCAACGCCTCCCATGGCGGCGGCGTCAGCGGTCGCGGCGGTCTTTCCAGCTCCTCGGACGGTGATGCCACTGGTGTAGACGACGCTGATGACTTGTTGTATGACAATAACGAAGAACTGAACAGAATCCCGGTTAGACAAGTTGATCGAAGGATGATAGAGTATCACTATAGTGTGATAAATTTTCAAGTTACCTTGAATCATCGGGGCTAGGCGAATCCGGCAGATCGAAGCGTATATGTCTGTCGAATGAAGGAGCGTCGTCGCCTGCAATTCCGTTAATATCAGGTAAAATTCATAAATTCAAATCAAGCCTAAGTTTATGCCGTTGTGCCCTAAAGCATTTAAAACAACTGCTTTAGATTGCATTTTTTGTGCAAAAAAGGTTTTATCTTAGTTTTTTACCTACAAACAGCCAGAAATATCTTTTTGTAATAAAGTATTAGGCGGTACAACAAAAGAATGACAGCTAAATTACGCATGCACTATTTCACAATATCGCCGCAACTTGCACTGGGCGTGACCTAAGCGGCATCGGTCATCTCAGCCCTACTCTATTTCCGAAATATTGATCAACTCCGATCCCCTCTTTTGCCATATAAAAGCAATATCAAATAAAACCGTTTGATAATAACAATTAATACAGCCAATAATAGGAGCAGATTGCAGCGAAAAAAGTCGTCACATACCGTCGTTCCAATTTAGGACGAGTTTCTTGTGCGATTTGAGAATAGATTGGGGAGTTCTCGAAAGTGCCGAAGCCGACGCCAACACCGACGACGGCGTGTGGCGGACAGACGCAACAACAGGGGGCGTTTGCAGCAAACTGCGGATGTCGAGGTACTTTGAAGAGTCAAGCAACGTGCTGAAAAGTTATCCATGGATGTAATACCGCAAAACCGTCAACTATGGGTTTCATGTATTAATGTATACTCGCAATTAATATACTCTTGACTATAAGATTTTCACAAGTATAAATAGCTCTAATAAAACAAACCTTCAGCTGTGTGTCTCGCATTGTTATCTTTACGTACAATAAAACCCGTCAACACTGTGTTTCACGTAATAATGAATGCCTTCAAAGAGTTGCAGAACGCACTACCAATAATATAATTAACAAATACGCATCGCACTACTCACTTCTGGTGATTAAGCAGTAATAAACCATGACAAACTAATCTGTCCTATATTGCTTATGGAAACGCAAATTACACTCGCTGAAAAGGAAAGCTAATGTATTTACTGCATGGATAACTGCAGTGGAGCCTTTTCGAGGTGGGACCCAACTTCAATCAACCCATCGGCAGCGACCCAAATAGTATCACTAACGTTTATCATCGTGAAAGGATCTAAAATTGTGCAATCAGTGGCTTACTCATTGGCTTTTTTGCTGGAGTGAGGCGGAAGCCCGGGCGATTTGAAAGGATAATCGGTTCGACTCCGTTTGGGCGTCGTCGCCGCCAAGGGCGCCTCATCCTCCGAGCGCTGTTCCTCTTCTGTCAGTTGGCTCGACGCCGTCGTTGCGTCTCGTTTCAAATTCCATCTATACAAAATTCATTGTAGATCTTGAATTGATTTAACGTATGAAGTGGAATATTTTTCGTTAACTCTGCTTAAAAGTTTGGTGTTATTAAGGCTTGAAAAGTAATTTCGACCATAATCGACAGTTACCGAGCCACCTCCGCCGACGAAGGGATAGGGGAGGAACTAAATTCGCAATCAAACTATTTCATACTTCCGCAGAGGCGAATAAGTCGCGCTGGGTGGCTTTTGCTGCATGGAAAAATGGTCCAAGTGTGATTTCCTCTTCTTTTTTGGGTCCACTTCGCGCGGCCGAATTTCCGGAATCTTCGACGCTGAAAAGAACGATTTTATTTGTTTACTACAGATTTCTATCATGGCAACTAAGATGAATTGTGAAATAAACCAAAGTGGAGAAATTACGATCAATATTTACTAATTGAAGGATTGGATCAAATAAAAGCATTTAATACAAGCGAGTTACAGTCAAAACCGGATAAGTGCAATTCGACCGGGCACGAAAAATTGTTGCACTTATCCGGTTTTTGCACTTAAGCGGTTTTTGCTTATATGCGGCTTAATTTGGCTTGATTTTTGCTCAAATCCTTAAAATAAGCATGTTTGAGTAGTTATATAGCATTACTACTTAATACGGGTACTTTCAAAAGCAAAGATAGCCTTTTCCTAATCAAAAGGGAAATTTCCCATATAAATCTGACTTGGAAAATGTCCTTGTTAAGTGGAAATGGTATAGAAAACATTCCCTGTCACTAAACAAAGCTTCGAGATAACCGGAGTTGAGAGGCGCTTTGAGTGACATTTACATAGTTTCGATGCACAATACATTATGTGGGCAGATATTTGAGTGACATTTAGGCGCGGTCATGCCTATTGCACTTATCCGGTCACGATTCAATAGAAAAGTTGCACACGAGGCTCGCAAAAATATTGCGCTTATCCGGTTTTTGCACTTATGCGGTTTGCACTTATCCAGTTTTGGATCGTGTACAAAACATAGTACAAAAGTTCGGGGCATGGAAAATTGTTGCACTTATCCGGTTTTTGCACTTATCCGGTTTGCACTTATCCGGTTTTGACTGTACTGAGATGAGAAAATCCTTTTATCACTGTTACAGTAATATTCGCACCGATATTCGCTGATGCAATTAAAACAAAGGCACTATACTAAATTTTCCGACTAAACTGAGTAGTTCAGAGTCTTTATTAAAAAAGGAATACAAGTAGATGATATATCGAATAAAAGATACTTACCAACGGCAGGTGGCGCGTGCTGAAGGGCGGTGGAATACGGTAGGGCTGGGCGTGGTGAGACCTTTGGCATGCGCCGCTGGATATCGCTCACCACAGCCGAACACGCGGCCTCGAATGCACCGTCGACTGGCGTCTAAGAACAAAAGATACTTTATTATTATTATTATTATTATTATTATTATTATTATTATTATTATTATTCACTCAGCGCTCTTAAAATTTATGAGAACTTTAAGTTACCGCTACAATTTATGGACTAATAATTAAGTATGGTATTTTAGGATTAGAGCATGATAGTCAATTTTTGCTAATAATATTATTATTAATTACAGCAAAGACAGCTAAAGCATGATGTTAACGAATATCAAACTCATTTAATCAAAAATCTTCGAATCGCTCTGAAAACTACTTTTAATACTCGACGACGAACCTTTAGCGTGCGAAATTGCTGCAATCGCCCGAAACTATAACCTCAAAAACAGTACCCTAATTTGTTGTGATTGAGAGAGAAAATGTGAAAGGAAAGAAATAAGTGAGGAGAAACGAACCGGCTTGACAGGGAGGAGCTCATCGAAGCGGAACTTCTCCACGAGCCACATGTTCCACAGATGCGCACCGCGCGGCTCGGCAAGAACTAACTCTGCAATTTCTCTCAAATATTTTCCAAATTGTAAAGGTCTCATTGTTAACGGAATATCGGCCATCCCTAATTCTAGGAAATGTACCATATGGGCTTTTTGAAGTGTCAGATGGCTCCTTAGCGATTATTTGATTATAATACAGATTGATATGCTTGTTTGTCATATGGGGATAAAAAAAGCTCACAGGACATTTTTTAAGCTAGGGATGATCTAATTTTTCCTTCAAAAATGTTGCAGTCATTAGAATGCAATGCAAGAGCGTTTATAAAATAAATAATATTCCTAGCGTTATTCCCGCTTCCTAGCATCTTTCTCGCTAGTTGCAGGGTCCGCTTTTTTCGGGTCTTCCCATGAAGGCGCCTGTTAGATACGACACGTGCTCTGCCGGTCGGCCGTCGCATGCCGGTCAATGCAAGAGCGTTTATAAGCTAGCGAAATGAGCGAAATGAGCGAAATGACTGTAAGAATATTCGCTTTAAATGATATAGGATGCGTTTTATGGACAAAATCGCTCCTGAAAACTAACCCTTGAGTCTCTTTTCTTCGTCACCGGGAAGTCTAAGCAGCGGTTTCTCGTACAATTTGCGCCATTCGGGCTTGTTAGCTTCTTCGTCGGACGGCGACGGGACGAACTTTGGCGGCTCCCACAAGATCGGCGATGACGGCTGCAATTAAATACAAAATTGTCAGCAGAATTTTTCAGAAATTTCATGTAATAATCACATATATTTCAATCACAACTCGTAGAAGTCGAGAAACAAAAAGCGTTCTACAGTAATGAATTAAGCTTGGATTTATAAAAGCTCGACGTTAATAACGCTTTATAAATCGAACAAAACACGCTCTAATTCAAAGAGGATGTTTACAAGATAATCGAATATAAAAAGTGTCCTTACGAAAGTAAGAATGGTACAAAAATTACCCTGAGTCCAGCGTCCAGTTTCCAGTAGTAAGAGATGGACCTTTTCAGGTTCGCAGCGCCAAAGAGCGCGTGCGCACAGAACTTGTCGAAAAGCGACTGAAAAGAAACGTCTCTTCGGCACCGCTCGTAAACGATGAAAAACCTGACAGTCAAACAATCATAAGGTTCGCAACTGCTCAAAATACAGGGGGTGCCGAGTTACTTCTGGGATACCCTGTAAAACGTTTATTAACGCTCACCGCGACAGCAACGTCCGTTCCTTCAGCGGCAGCGAAGATGTCGAGCAGGAAGTAGCCGAGCAACTTTAGTTTCGACTGCTTTGACAGTTCCAACAGCAGGATCGGAGAGAGTAGATTCTGAAGAAAGAAATAGGACGTCAGTTTTATATCGTGCAATTTAGCAAAATTATTATTTTAGGATATACTTAAAAAGCGCGTCAAGTGTAAATAAAGTATAAATAGAATAAAAGTATAACTCAGTATAATAGTATAAGTGATATAAATAGTATGAAAGTATAAATTTCTTTAAGGTAGGGATGTGAAACAAGCATACACTATCAAGAAAAAGAAAACAGCGCATGGCGCCATATTGCCAAGTGCATTAAGTCAGGGAAGACATTAGCCATCCACTTTAAAATTGCGATAGTAAAGAAAAGGAAACGATACGAACCAGGATGGTGGTCGGAGGATACCATTCGTCAGCTGGGAGGCGCGGCCACGCGGGTGCCGGACCAGACGTCGACTGCATCTCCTCAATCAGCTCGTCAATCCACAATGAACGCCTTAAATGCCACCAATACCATTGAATGCATATGTTCGTTACAGAGTCAAAATCGGCCGATCAGTAACAAGCAATCTTGAACTGAATAAAGCAAACTGCCTCGAAAGTCGATAGCGCTTCTTTCAATATCAGCTTACGCACGTACAAATTCAAGTAATTACTGTCAATATTTGAGAAATACGCTGTTAAAGCACCGAAAAGCGAGCTCATCTTTGCCAAAAACGATGCCTGGTACGAGTTTTTATAACTGATCGAACAAAGTTTACTATATGCGAAATTCCACAGGTTGGTAAACATAAAATGATTGCGAAAGTACAAAGATAAAAACTGCAAAACGCACCGAGCCCTGCGAGCGCTGTCCCGGCGCTTTTGAACGTCGCGGCGAATTTTGGCAATGACGTCACGCAGGTCGGAGGTTTCCGGCAGGAGGCCGTAGTCTGTCATGAACGAGACGAGTTGACCGTAGAAGGCCAACGCCTGAACGGCCGCCAAACGACAACGCAGTTCGTCCGCCTCGGTCTCTTCTGAAATGCTTTCATTCAGCTGTTCTCTGTCCATTCACTTAATATTGCGTTCACAGAAGTTTGCTATAGCCGAAATTTCTTCGCCAGTTACAATGAAAGAAATCCGGGTCTCGCAAAGAAAAGGCTCGCGTGCGATACGCAGTCAGTGATATTGGAAAGCACGAAATCATTTGCGAGAATGCCGATTGCAAGCGACACTTTACTAATCATTTTTAAAATTTCATCTTTTCTCGTAGTTATTAGCATTAATTATTATTCGTATTTATTCGCTTTAAAAAGAGTCGTCGAGTGTTAAAAATCGAACTTGTCGTTCTCTACGTCCTATTCACGAAAAAGAAATTAGGGTCATGCGGGATAAACCCATTTTCACAATATTCTAACCAAAGCACAACGAGAGAGCTCACCCATGGTATTCCCTTCGAGCAGTTTCTTCATGACAATCTCGGACGATTCGAAGAGGTGGACTTGATGGGAAAGCATCAATCTACTCGTTCGCGAAAGTCCCATCCCACCAACGGAGAAGAGTGCGGCAGCTAAAATGTCGATCAAACCTTAATTATAATCACATCTTTCAAATAATGAGAATACTGCAAATATACGCCTTTTTCTATTTTCAATCTAAATTTTTTCATCAGTAATAGCCAGGCTAGGCAACGCTGTTAAATGCGTCGATTCAAATTCGAAGTGAAACCGTACTGCGAATAGTTAAATAGTACCCTTTGTTAACTCATGAAAAATTAAATTTAGTTTTTGACAAGCTTAAGGAAAGCACGCACAAAGCGACATGCATTACTGGTGGGGTGATATCCTTCACAGCCGCTCGTCAATTCGAATAATTCTCCCTTACATTCTACCCCCAAAAAATTAAATATCTCCCCTCTCAACAGGAAAACAACACAAATGTGCTCACTAATTTCATCCATTCGCTTTTTAGCTCCGCCCACTTCAGTCCACAACCAATCGGATATCTTTTTCTTCAGCGAATCGATGGTGGCCAATCTGCCCAACGCCCGCGTTCGGTGAAGACACAACAACGTCGATAGCGCCGCCTGACACTGTCGTTCCTGGAAAAAGGAAGTGGGGTTGGGACTGCATACGATAATTTCGCTTAAACAAGGACACGTTGCTAATCAAAGAGGACGATGTTCATATTGATTACTTGGAAAATGTCCTTAACTGTCAGTAAAATTACTCTAATAAACGCATTATCATTTTTAAGTAAAAATGTTTAAGCAGAAAAAGTAGCAAAAAAACAATTAATACTATCATAAAACTTTAAATATCATTGAAATATTGACTAATTAAGCTGTTAATCTAATAATTAAGGTGTTGACTAAGTGTAATTCATATTCTTTACCTTGTTCGCGCTGGATACGGCGGTAGTTCGCGGCTGTATGAGACCGACGTCAGACAGTTCGCGATAGAAAGCCACTGGGTTGTCAAAGATATTCTCACACGACGATTCCAAGTCAGCCACCACCTAAAATATTTGTGTATTATTTCAACAAAGTAAACTGCACTATTTACTGTCGTGCAATCGCACTAATAAACCTTATTTGTTCGAACAAAACGAGCTTGTAATGTAACTTTAAAAGCAAATTTCATCCATGAAAATCAAATAGAAAACCCGCCACGATTTTCGATTTCCTACAACCAATATTAATGATACTGAATCAATTGTGTACTGCCTTTATCGTCCGATGGCAGAAATTAAAACAATTACCTGGTCTTGCAACGAAGATACAGTAGTAAGAAGGACCGAGGTGTCGGTCAGGGCAACTGCAGTGAAACGGAGCGCCGATGGGTAGTAAAGCTGATCGACGATCTCCGTAGATCCCATTTGGAAGCGATGAACCGTCTGTGGTATCACAGCCAAATGCTGAAAAGGAATACACATTCAAAATAAGAAATTTCAAGTTTATGAAAGCGGCTGCTACAAGCGTTTCAGTACTTTCTGGTGGTCTAGTTTTACTTAATGACTGTCTTCCTGTAAGGTGTTTGATCATATGATACTAAAATTTGCTATTTCATACAAACAGCTCATTTATATACTATCCTCCAACAGTCAATGAAATTCGATCTTGAAATCTCCTAGATCGGTTCTACCTAGAAGTAAAATTGTTGTAAATGAGAAAATAATTGCAAGAACTATGCGGAACACATTATCTGATTAAAGAGAGACGAGACAGTCTAGGTGAAACATTAAAATGAAACGGAAAGTTTACCGGTTAACGATTTAATACTCGCGAATTTGGTGTGCAATACAGCAATGATGGCAACGCATAGTTGACATGAAATTCTCCGATTCTCAATACTTTTATAAAACGGACCCCTGAATGAAAGCAAGCAGATAATCATGTAATATAACTCACCAGAAAATCAGCTGAATCGACGCCGACGCTGTTGAGATGAAAGATGGACAAGAATGGACACTGTCCAGTACGGTCGAAGCGAACAATGCTAGCCATCCTCTTATTATACCAGCCATTCAAGTCGAACACGGCACCCTTTGCCTGCAGGTTCGAGTCGGCCCATGCCATCAGTACGTGGCCAGTCTCCACCCCGTCCAACGCTAATCCTGAAAATTTTTTAACGTGTACGCGATGCAACCAGTCGATTGCTTCATTATTCATCAGTAACGCAGATAACATATGGCGCAAAAAATACTGTGGCTATCGCCGGGAATTTTTTACGTTCGCGCTTTGCTGCGGTTACGAACATAACACAAAAAAACTTGTCGACGCTGCCTTATTTGTCCCCGGTTCTTGCACAAATCAAACATAGTTCTGTTAGTTTCAATTAAGCCTAAGCACACTAACAAGACCGCTCCATAATTTCTGCACTTCTTAAAGAGATCCAAAAATAACGCGAACAAGGCACTTATCAATTAATACTCTCAATATTTTACGCACACAAATTTCTGTTACACATGACTTCAATCAATCTACCACTTTCATTCCATCTGAGCGCAATGGGGGAAAAATCTCGTACCTTCAACGCTATCGTCCATCTTGCAATTCGTCCACTGCTTGGCTGAGACGGGAATAGTGGAGAGAGAGATAATGCGCTCGGCGTCGGGCGGCTGCCACATGAGAACGTCACGCATGCTTTCCATCTCGTCGTAGATCGGTCCAAGCGTCTCGTGCATGCGCTTCTCCTTGAACCCAATTTGCGTCAATTGCATTCTGCTCTGCATTTGTCTAAATTTGGAAAAGAAATTGAAGTTTTAAAGTAAGTCTGCATGTTATTTCAGTCATATTCTTCTCAATCAGCGCGTTATGGTCTAAACAGAAAATCATTAACGTCATCCCACTGCTACCCTAGAAACGCGACAATTTGAACATTCCTTAAAATAATCAACGTTAGTCACCGCAAAAGTAATGATGCAATATTTTCTCGTATTCGCGCATTTACTGCATTAGGAAAATTCTTTGAGCTGTTCAAAACAACTAGGTTGATACAAATGGTTTCTTACTCGTTGCCCTCGTGGCCGATCCAGAGATACATTATCGGCTTGGGATCGTTCTCTGGCTCTTGAAACGTCATGTGCAACGCAGGTAACGGACAGTTGAAGAACAGCAGTCTGAAATTGATGAGTAAATAGTGATATAGCGATACTAAAATGAAAAACGTCTTCCTTCATTCCGAAAGAGTGTTTATGAAAGTGGGAATAATATTCATAACCGATATGTTACGAAAACTTATTTAGAACAAAAAGTTATGTCAGCTTACTTGGCGGTAGACTGCGACAAGCTGAACAGGCCGATACCACCGAACTCGAAGCCGACGGCGAGCAGATTGGCTTTCTCGCAGAAGCGCAAACAAAGTACACTCATAAGTTCTACAAATAAGTCAATGAATACAGCACAAGACATAGCTCAGTAAGTCTGATGTTAACAGCGTCGGATATTTGATGTTGAACACTTTCAATTTTTCAACGCGAATGCACAAGAACTACTAATGCATTCTTGGTAATAATGTGATGCCCAGTTACAGTATTAACAACCCCCCAACATTGATTAATTCAACAAACGCTGAAAGTGAGGTTGACTGACCAGGTTGCAACGTTCGACTGTTGAATAAAAATCCGTCTTCAGAGTGAAACTTGCCTGAAATAGGTGCATTAATTGATAACGTACACAATCGACTATATTATGCCAGTCCATACTGACACCATCTTATTCGCAATCGCCAATCTAATTAGCATCTAATTGCAGGGTCTTTCATAATAATACATCACCTTTACATCCAAATTCGTCAATATTGCATTCAATTCTGTCATCTCTGCATCAAATTAGAACGCTATTTTAACGACAATATATGCAGTGATGACAAAATACAACGCAAAAAATTGCGAAATGTAATTCAAAAGTGACGAAATAAGATAAAAAGGCGGCGTAATTAGCAAGGATCAGAGAAGATCAAGAGTCTCTTACGTAGCAAGTCGTAGTAGCCCTTGGGGTCGCGCGCACTGGCGACGGTATTGTCAGGGTGCATGACGCGTTCATCGACGCCGATGTCGACGAGGAAGACGTGTCCATCGACTGTACCGACAGCGACCACTTGGCGGCAATCGGTGAACATCTTGTGGAGAATCGTCCTACGTGACGCCGCATCCCGACCTCCATCCAGAATGGTTTCCACGCGAGTTACCTGATGAAGGATTATTATTATTCATGCTGCATAATCAAAAATTGCCGATAAGTAATAGGAAATCTTCGATTAAAATTTTTTTCCTGAGCGTTTTTGTCCCACAATTGTAGGGTACGCTTTTGGAGTCCTCCCTCAACAGTGTGAGAGCGAGACCCGCTTTGGATGCGACAGTGGATTATGCGGTCGGCCGTCGCATGCCTGACACCGCGATGTTGGAATGGAAATTTCCGCAGCAGTGCTGCTACCAATTTCCCGACCCCGGAGGGATGGAGCACCTTGGTTGGGTGGGGCCGCCCTGAGCGGGAATCGAACCCACGTCCTCGAGACTGATGAGTGATGGTTTTTAGACCACTACACCAATTGGCCGCTTAATAGGAAATCTTCGATTAAATTATGCAAACTGTTTCGAGAGTCGGTAGACTTTTTCGATCAATTTATAAATTTCAAAGAAACAAAGAAGAGACTATTATCCTTAGTGAAAAGCAGTGAAACAGTGTTTTAAGTACCTAAAAATGAGCTCATCTTGGTCACTACGGTGTTTGGCTAGATTTCTTGTTAATGTTCGAAAAATATTAATTATAACTTAGCTTATCACAACATATTATAACAACGGAATTAGATTCATTTATCAGAGAATAAATATCACTAAACAGTCCCGCAATGTATTTAACCCTAGCTTCGTTTTGCATTTGAATGGAGACAAAATTGCAGTGAAATGTTCATTCTCACCTGCCGCTTGATTTTGACTGCCTTGAGCACCCTGGAGGACTTGATGTCGAGAAAGCAGACGGCGCTCTTGTCGCCCTCGTTCACGCCGATCACCAAGCCGTCGTACGCTTCTATAACAGTAGTGATATTTAGATTAATGAAGTATATTTTATTATAGGAAAATCAATTAGATACGATACCTTACGTGAAAATGCTAAATAGTCAGCAGATTATTAGACGGCTCTACGTTGTGTGCCATATTAAGCAGCTAGCAAGAACGTGGGTTACCGATATGATACAATGACAGCACTTTCTTTCTCATGTTCCATCAATAGAAATAAGAACTATGCATATACAGGACCAACGAAAAGAATATGGAATTAGAAATGCGTAAGTCGGCAACTAATTTTTCAAAAGACATTGTTTAAGTACCGAAAAGCAAGCTCATCATTGTTAAATGCGCTGCTTGGCTTGGTTTCTTGTTAATCGTATAAATATTTGACTATAAGTTAAGACTGAAATGCCTACCATCAATGGAACAGTAGGCGGCGTCAGCAATGATCGCTGTGTCGGCAAAGGCGCAGCTAGCTACCTCCTCGCCATTTTTGCAAGATAACAAGCGCAAATAGTTGTCCGACGCGAAATAGCAAAGGTCCAATTCTCGCACTGAAATAAAAGATATTTGCAAAGATGTTGCAACAGATTAAATGCTGATGGAATATGCAGACTCTCTCAATTATCGACAGTTTTGTTTTTAAGCACTAGGGTTAGAAACGAATACTGACTGTTTTTGAGAAACATTTGATACTGGCGTGACACCCATGCAACATTAGTATTTCATGACACGAGCATTCTGGCAACTGAACTTCCCTATTTCACTATCCTAGTTGCAAAGTTTCAACGCATTTTGCGCAAAACGAAAAGAAGTATGCTGAACACTACATATAATGCAGTAATTCTTGAGTTATCCTTGAGAAAGAATAAAGTCAAAATCAAAATTGTAAAACCGTTGAACAAAAGAAAATACTGAACAGAGTAGTGCTTCTAGCATGTGTTGATGATAAATCTTTAAATTTTCTAAATAGAACGAAGATGTAAACATACTGCCATCCGTAAGAATGCGTCCTGATTTAATCGAGCAGTTTTCTTCGTCCATAGAGGACTTTTGCCGAAATGGGTAACTTTCCAAAATCTGGCCTTTCTGACGCCGCGGAACCGGTGGCGCCATCTTTCCGCTGCGTTTCTTTTCTCTTCTTGCGACTTAATCCAGTCAACTTATGTCTGAAATCATTCACAAATTATACATAGCACTTCAAATAAGCCCAGCTCGACTGATTCTATTGACGACGTAATAAAAAAATTTAAAAAAGTTGCTTTGAGAAAAAGGGATGGCAACAATTCGAAATTTCAAAAGTTCTGATGATAATAACAGGACAGTTTCAGTGAAAATTTCACAATTTTTTAGCAGAGGTTGAGACAGTCTCAATATCCGCGCCACATCCAATTCGAACAAAACGCGAACAGGAATACTGTAGCCTGAGTAAAACGAATGAATTCCTTTCGAGAATCAAGACTTTGCTTGAACAAAAATATGCATTTATACGGTATTGTCATCTTATCTGGATGATATTTTTGTCACAAAATGCATCTTTAAGCTTTCACTAAAAGCAGCAGTGCTAAGGTGCGCAGAATGATTAACTATAATCAATGATTCAAAACTGTGGTGTTGATGAGACAACGCAAAAATATTTGCGTTCCATACAGATGTTTGGCATACCGTATAACACATTCGAAGACGCGGATTTTTGCTTTGCCCGCCGCGCTCGAAATAGTCTCTTTGCAAGTCACGAAGGCATTTTTGATCGTTTGTTAGAAATATTCGCAAAATAAAACAAAGAAGAAAAAAGCCATGGGAACTTTGGATCTGAGTCTCAATGGCGAAGGAACTCTAGTACTTGCAGCATACAGGGACATCTGTTTCTTCTGCTTCGACGGTGAATGTCTGACTGCCGTTTTTGGAGTCGAACCAGCCGAGGTTGATCCTCCAGCAGGCACGCCGCGCAAGCTCATTCCTGGACGGAAAGTTGTACGTTTATCATTTTGATTAGCTACAATACGGATGTGTGAAATGCGAAATGGTAGGAATTGTTGTATCGGCTTTGCGCTGTTTTCCATTTTTATGTTAACTATTTTTTGAATGAAATTGGGCAAAACTGAGTAGTTCCATATTGTTATGGCAGAGAAAGGTGAAAGTATCTAGCTTAAAACTTGTCCAGATGAACATTTTGCTACCTTCATTAGTATAACTGAAGGCTTAATATATCCAATATTCTTCTACATACCAGCGAGAAGCAAATGAAAGCAAATTCACGCAGTTGCGCTATTCTGTGTCGGTGCAGGGCAAGACTCATTTTCAGAAATTGTCGCTGTCATACGTCCCGTTGTTTAAAGTGAAGGAGCTGGTGGTAAATGAGACTGGTAGCAATGTGGCGCTGGTTGGTA
The DNA here is from genome assembly GCA_002796945.1 of Plectus sambesii. Classification (NCBI taxonomy): domain Eukaryota; kingdom Metazoa; phylum Nematoda; class Chromadorea; order Plectida; family Plectidae; genus Plectus; species Plectus sambesii. The sequence goes on along the minus strand of NIUQ01000106.1, from coordinate 33,545 downwards.
ATCGAGGCGTCGCTATTGTCGCCGTTCCCGAAGATTTTTGGATTCGTCGCACATCTCACGAAAACTACAAGAGTGTCTATAACTGCAGGTTTGAATATTGTTAACTTTCAAGTGTTTTTGCTGTTTTAATAGCAATGAATAATTCTTCATGCTTAATCTTTTCTCAATAATAGTAGTCGTCTATTACCTCGCTAAATTTGCCATCGAGGCTTCTTTAAGCGGCAGTTCTGACGAGTTAATGGCTTATGATACGTAACGATAAATATGATATAAATGATAAGCAACTTTTGATAACATGTTTGCCCAAATGGACAGATTGCATTGGTACGCTTCATGTCTCTTATCACTTTAGGTGCGATCAGCTGGACACCGATTTGTTTCGGAGTCATCAGACGATGTCGAGTTTAAAAGCGAAATGGCATCCTGGATCTCCAACCGACAGCCACCTTGTCATTCTATGCTCTGACAGCGTTCTACGGTAATCTTTTCTTTTACTGTATAATGCTTTTTCTCTTTGAGGCACGCATTTATATCTGTCACATAGTCTCGCTTGACAAATGTAAAGATTAGAATTTTATGCCGGAGATTTTCATTAATATGAACATATTTACAACAATAAACAGATATGACAGATCGACCGAAGCTCCTTATACTCTATACGCCCATTTACATTGGGATCCGTATGGAACATTTTAGAATATGTTACTATACAAATGTTATGGTGCGTTTATTATGATAATCGTAATAATATCGAGGAAAAACACTGGATAATAATAAGGGAAGAGTTTTTATTGACGTTACATTGAACAGTGTACAACAAACATTTTCCACTTTCAGGATATACGACACAGCACTTAGAGACGGAACAGTTCAGCCGTGGGGAAAAGTTGACATGAACCTGTCTTTCGACAACGCCTGCGTGACGCTGCAAAAGTCAGGCACGGCCAAATTTGGTCTGGCAAATGCCGCTGGTGCGTTTATTCTTAATTTTGTGTTTCCGTCAATGATTTTCGGTATTTGGTGTTAATGTAGAGGGCGCTGCTTACAGCAGTTGAAACTATAGCCAAAAGACTATACTAGATAACTTGGCAGTTTTGCGAAAGTTTGCTGATGAAAAAACAGACACCCCGTTGAGCACCAACACCAACCCTCAACATCTTCCGAATTACTGGAAGTACATTAGTTCCGCCGTCAATTAGTGGGAATTAAATCTATAATTCTCGATATCGCGGTCTTGTTTGCAGACTTCCGAAAAAACTTCTGAAATGTGATCATGATAGCAGTTAATACATTGAATTGCAATTTAGTGTCGTTCGACTTTGGGCCGTTAGTGAGTCGGGCGGAATCGACGCCACAGTTTCCGATATTCGTCCTAACCAAGGACGGCGACGTATACGGCGTGTTGACTGACTTGCTTCGACCACGGTACGTTGAGTTATTTATCGAAAAATTTTTACATAGATCGCAGTATCAAAACAGTATCAGTTTGTTCTTCGGCTTTTACTATAGCCAACATTTTTCGATAAGTAACGATACATTTTATACTGAATAAGGCGAACTGCTTCTAAAGTCGATCGCGCTTCATTTCAATAATTTAAGCACATAAGAACCAATATATGACTATCATTCTTGGTGAAAAACGGCGTTCAAGCACCGAAAAGCTAGCTCAGCGTTCCCCACTACAATGCCCAGCAAGATTTCGTATTATTTACCAAAATATTTTGAGAATATATCCATTCCCATGTGGCGAACTAAAAGATTAAATCAATGCGTGGCCGATTTCAGCGCTTTTGAGCCGTTCGGTCCGATCAGAATGAGTCCGCCTGCTGAAGATAACTATGGGGTAGACGCGTGCGATCTGCTCTGTCTCGCCGACGCCGCGGTGCCTCTGCTGTGCGTCTGTACCACCACCGGCCTGCTTTATCACTGCGTCATTGTCGAAGCCGCCGATGAGGCGAGTTTATTTTGTAGCTACGAGTTGCTCCCTCGCGCTCCTTTATTCTGAGTGGATTCTTGAAATCATAGAAATTGACCGTATCAACTTCAATAATCGATAAGTTTGTTTGAAGAAATTTTCTTGAATTGCGCGTTGGAAACACTTCTGATTAATTCTGGAGGTACAATAGGCGGGCTGATCTCGGAAGAGCCGCTTCATCAAATAAACCGGTTTCGATGACGGATTGTCCTATTTTCCTTCAACTGTTTAACAAGTGGACCTCTGTCTTTAATGCCCTAATTATCTTGCATCAGTCGCCACATCCTCTTCCCACAATGTTCCGATTCCATTATTTCGCTCGAATTTTATTGAAAAATCAGCCAATCTTAACAGTAAAATCTTGAAATGTTTAAGATCAAATGATAAATCACGATCGTAAATTATCGATATTCCAGGAGTTGGCATCGACGGCGAATGGCGACTATGAGCTGTTCGTTTATGATTGCGTCGAATTGGAGCTGAAACTGAGCCGAATCGATCTGCGTAGCGGCGAGCAAACGCCATACTCCGCCAACGTGCCGCTTTTGCTCGTCAAAGGTTTGTTTCGTAAAGATATATCGATAAATATTCAACCTGACGGCCTCTGCTTGATAATTTGCTCGTCTCATGGGTTGATTAAGCGATCTTACCGTGGCATTTCGAAGTATTCAGAATGTAATGTTTTCGAAGTAATCCAAAGAATTCGTTTGATCGCTTGAGAAAATGTCATTACATTTCTAAATATTACATTTCCGAAATTGCCCTAACGAACAGGGACAAGGATAGTAGAACAAAAGTACCCCGCATCTCTTTCAGATTCCTCCTGTACCTCGCGATATTTGGCACAAAGCCCGGGCGGAGTGCACACAGTGGACGTGAGCAGTTGGACACGCGACATCGCCGACTCCAAAACGTCGCAGATTACTGACCGCCGGTCGGCCGTGGAGTACCGCCTGTGCTCTCAGCTGAACGAGTCGACCGCCTCGACGGAGTTCATCTCTTCCGCCTCCGTCTTCAAATGGCGCGGCAGTCCCGACGCTCTTCTCGTCGCCTCGATGTCCACCGGCGCCGTATTCGTCGATTCGATCGAGTCGGTCTTCATATTGATTGCTCCTTTAGTTCAAGTTTAGGAGGATTGCATTTGGAAGTTAAGAGCAGAGTTTTGGAGCTTCTGGAGGAGGCTGGATTTTGGGATTTTGTAGTCCTAGCTTAAATTTGAATATGACCAACTAAAGTCGGGCTTTCGACTAGGGAAAGGTTCGATTTCGGGGTCTCCTCGAATCAAATTCTAAAATATTGTACACTATATATCGTTCATACCGGTATATGAGGGACCGGAAGATTTTTGTTCGGTATGAATGATTTTTGCCCTCTATAAAACGTAAGGGACCGAAAATTTCGATTCGGTCGAACCTAGCCTCAATACACAATATTTGCTATTGAGCTTGGAGTAAATCTAAAGCATTTCAATTGCTTATAGCAAAAGTTGAATATGAGAAAAGCGTGATTTATTGAGCTTGAGCAGAATGCAGTTTAAATTTTAGCAAAATGGCCGGCACCGGATACTCGTTTCTACAGTCGAAGACCTCAGATGGTCTACCGTACTCTAGAGGGCAACCTGAAACAATGGAGGAAGTACAGCGCATTCTTGCTCGGCACAGTACCATGCCCGTTTTTCGGTATGCTTTTCGCGTTATCGGCTTTCAAGTTTTAACTGTTTTTTTCGTTTATTTTTCTCTCGCTTATCTATGGCTCTTTCTACTTTCGTGTCTTTTCTCGTGTAAAACATCGAGTATACTACAAAAATTTTGCACAGCGCGAAAGGAAATGGGATATGCATTTTTTGTTAACCATTACAGACCCTGTCACTGAACAGAAAATTCCTAATTTTGTCGCTTGATTAAGTAATACTCGATTTTATTGACGTTTTTCCAGTAGTTGCACTGTTCATCCAATTTCACTAACCTGGCAGCATTAAGCTGCGCTGAGCTTATAAATTTTACGATTTGTTACGTTAAGTAATTTAACTGCAATGCATTGTTAATGTAAATTGTTCACAAAACATTCTGTCAAAGCCTTATGTTCTTCTATCTCAATAGACTTCCTTTCCGCTTGTAGATCGTCAGAAATGCTTTCGGAGCAACAGAGCGCCGAAGTGTTTTTGCGGGTGGTTCAAACGCTGAACGAGAGACTATCAAAGCAGAAGGCAGGGAAAGACTTTCTCGATCAACGGTTAGTTTTGCGACAAAATGTAGTCTTGTTATTGCGATTTTGCGTTTATTTCAGAGCGAAGACGTTGGGGAAACAGCGCACTCAACAGCGGACGCAAATGGCAGATGTCGATAGTCGTTGCGGGACGGTGATCGATCAAGCGGCGGCGCTGAAGCAGAAGACTCGCGCCCTGCTTGCTCAACAACAGAAGCTCGACTCGCAATTGCAAATGGTTTGGCTTTTAGACTTTGCTTTTGGGGTTAAACGGTCTTGGTGAAGTTAAGGAGTCTTGTATTCTTCTTTGAGTTTGAGGCCGATCGTCGAAATTGAACGTTATGAGATACGAATTACGCTTAGTAATTGTTTTCATTTTCAATTTTTTTAAAGTGAGTTTTTTTGAGGGTTTAGATTGTTGTATTGCTACTTAAATGCTGTACAATAGATGCGGTCGGTCTCGAAGCATTTGATTAGTTATCGAGCAGTTTAGTGATAATTAAGTGATATGCTGACGTAATATAGGACATAGTCGGCGATCTTGTGAATTAGTCAATTTAGTATTTTACATAATAGTAAGGAATTAACTGTCAACTACTCTCATTCGTATCTCAAAATGATTAATGTCCTCCCATTGAGACTTAAGCCAAAATTGCTCGCTAGACAAAGAAATTAAAAATAGTCGCCGTGTTATATTTATAACAGTATTCAGTAGTCATGGAAGGAATGCTTTCATTGGTGTAGTCGGTAGAAGAATGAGGTGAAGTAATCGCTTTCAGGCGGTCGATCGCATCAACAGGCAGCGCGGTCCTCTGTCACTAGCCGAGCAGGAAATGCTCCGATCTCTTGAACGAATGCAGATCGAAGCCGACCAAATGAACGCCTCTCTTAAACAGGTCGGAACCATCACTCTGTTTTTTACATTATATTTATTTAAATTGTTAATATTACAATGACATTCTGAAGAGTACATATTTGTTAGCTTTTATTCCACTTTCTTGTCTTTTTTTGATGAATATGATGATCCAGTTTTGGATATTATATGCGCTTCTGAGTTGCATAAACATGCAATACGCGCTTAAAGCAAATTCAAGTCAATACTTTCTCAATTTTTTTGATCGCCTTATTAATTTTACCATAAATAAACTTCAAACGGATTATTATGAACATGATTTCGGAAAGGCTAACTTTAAACGATGTTTCAGTTATCATCAGAGACGACTACCTTGCGGAAAGTAAGAGAGGGAAGCAAGCGAGAGCCAACAACGCCCCGCAACCTGATGCTGGAGAAAAGGTTCGACTATTTATTTTAATATTATGAGTAATTAAATTTGATAAGATGGTTGCAATCATATTTCCTTGTTATTGAAGTATTTTGAAATTATATTTTTTTTCAAGATTTTCACCCTTTTATGCTTTCAAACATGTTTCTAATACCGCCGAATGAACATCGTATTTTATTTTTTAAAAGGGCTGTGAGAGTACCAAAAGCATAGTTGTTGTTAGGGACTAGATCTATAAACTAATGTAGACTGTAGAAATGTAATTACATGTGTATATTGCCGTTAAAAACTTATTTACAAACCTGTGATGATAAAATAACAGTGTTATTTTATATCTACATTTACACATTTACATTAATTTACGAAATTGTTTTATGAATTTGAAATTTGTATTAATCGCTTTTTGTTATTTCAGCCAGGATAACGTGGAGACGCTGGTTAGTTCGATCAAAGCGCTGCAGGACGACGTGGAGTGGCTGAACGAAGCTTGTGAATCCTAATAGTTGCGGCGCAGTTTCATTTTTTCGTGACTCCTTTTCGACATACATTCGATTGATGTATTACATTGTATCGTGCACTGTGACATTGACGCTTTGGTAGCGTACTATAAAATCAACGCATCCACAGACAAAGAACTTGTGCAGTTTCATGGGTCGTAGAACTAGGACGCTTGATGGCGTCTTTGTCATGACGGGGTATTTTTCAAAGATGTTCTTGTAAAGAAAAATGAGGCTGTCGAAGGTCGTGGGATTTGCGTTTACACACAGTACGTCGCCAATTGTACGGTGGGCACAATTGGGTCGTGTCACTATATTCATTGGACACACACGCAATCAACAAGAATATCGACGAGAAAGAAGCGAAGGAGTTGCCAAGACATCACCCGATTACTGACCTTACATATTAAATAAGCTTTAAGTGAAACAAAGGGACCAACTAAATGATATTTTTCTTGTCTGATTTTGTTCTGGAATAGCTATTTCAATTGTGAAATGACAAATTTGGATGTAAAACTTACAATAAATGACGTAAAATAACGTCTTAATCTTCAGTCTTGATGACATAGCCAAAATCAAGCTAAAATGTCCCACTAGTTCAGCTGATTTCTCCTCAGCCAGCAGCAAAACGCTTACTCACGTCTTCCAACAAAAAAGAAATCAGGCTTTGAGGCAATATTTATGAACGAGACGAGCGCGTGTACAATAGAAAGTAGGAACGAGTAAAAGGAGGAAGAGATCATTCGCTGCGGAATCAGATAATTAGAACGAGAAGTAAATAAGAAATCTTCTTTGGTCACTCGAGCTTACGAAACCAACCGCACCCGCTTACAAACCAGCATGCGCTGGTCATGGACTTTTGAGGTAACTGGATATTACGAGTTGTAAACTCTACTGATTGCCGGGTTTCGCCGCAGCGGGTCTCCTCGCAGCCACATTTGCGGCGCTACAGGTGCCATCGAGTATTTTGAGTTGCTAATAACACAAAACGGTAAACTGGGCATATGAGAATGGAGTAAGGAATCGCCGCAGTTCAAATGAGCTCAAGAAATCGATCGTACCCTAAGACACATCTACGGGTAATGGACCGTAACTACCAACAGTTGAATTGCTCTCTCAAAGCAAATATATCATTAGACAACCGATAATTCGTGTTTTTGACATTGAGTAACTACATGTGAGCAAATTAAATTATTTAAGAAATCACTCCAAGTGTCTTGTAATAGAAATATTGTAGTGCATTGATCAACAGGCCAACCGTCTGATACAAAAACGTGGCAACTGTAAGGAAGTCTAAGCCAAGGTAGAAACCGATAACGCTGCCTATCTGAGCGAATAGCTGTTCCGTAGTGTACTCGTATTGTTCTTCGATAAGTGGATATATTGCACCAGAGACGAACAACTGAATTCGAGCGCGATATTCAAAATTTAGAAGTTCTTGGCTCGAAAAGCTCCAGCGTTTGCACTCTCTCAAGCATTTTCCAATACAATTGTCGTTATCGCTGTTAACATTCGATCCGAAGCAGTTAAAGTAATCCTGAATATGACATTCTTCTAGTGCAGCTTCATTTCGATGAAGCGTTGGCCAACTAGTCGGATGGCAAGAACACAATCTTTCAATTCGTCGAACTTTGCAGTCTGCAGCGCATGCTGCGTATGAGATGTCTTCACTGCATTGAATCCGTCCTTTGACTTTTGGAATTGATTGATAAATGCCTTGAAGCACGACGAGCGCTTGATTCATAGTTGTAAAGTCAGCCTAAATGAGTACATCTAATATTTTGTATCACAACATTTGACAATCAACTGCTTATTTGTGCCTTATAATGAAAAGACCTAGGATGTTTAAGCTGTGACACTTTTTGACAATTTAAATATATATAGAATCGTAAAAGACACGAAAAGACGGTAAGATACAATTTTAAACCATACTTTTCTCTTTTAAATAATGTACAATATTGCATCTGCCTCTTCTCCGCGCTCAGAAATATGAAATAATGGTTCTTTTAATTACCTATTAAACTATGTCGGTAATAGAGTATCTTGCTTATGATACAACAAACCATATTTGCAAAAAATTAGTAAACCATGCCATACAGCATAAAGTTGCTTTTTAACGATATAGGGCTTGTGGGAGATCATTATTAGTTGCTGAATTATTAACTATCAAATAGTGAACGCACTTAACGGTCATCCAACTAATATTCGGCATTATCTATACCATTTTTGCTTTTTTTTGGGATATTTTGAAAATCAAAGCGGACTGTTTTCATATCAACCTTGATATTTTTCAAATCAAATTGAGAGCTTTTATAACAAGATTACCATTTCTCTTTAAATATTTAACAAAATGTCACTCCTATTCGCTTTGGAGAATATGCAACTTGGTTTGAAATGTTCAATTTAAAATAGAAAGTATATTCATCTCTATAGTACACAATGCATGTTCAATGTCTTTTTCGCACTCAGCAAATGTTGACTAAAAAGTTCATATTAAAGGACAAATTACGCTCAATATTAAAAAAAATCATATTTTCAACTTTCAAGGAACCCCATCTGAATCGAGATATTAGAGCGAAACTCAGGATATTGTATGCATATGTTTACAAAACGCTGAGCATGCTATACTGTTATATTTATCACTTATTTGTTGCGTACTCGTGCAAAGTTCAATTCATTCTAAAGGCACGATCGACTTGCCTCTATTCTTTGTGCATTTAAGTCGCAAGATTCCATTCCAGCCATATCAACGCAAGAAGAAGAGAATTCGACGCTCATTACTTTATCCCACAAATCTCTACCATTCGGCAGTGAGTCGCGACTAGCGCTGAGCTCGAGCAGTTGACTGCTGTTCAATGCAAACGTACTGAATGGTAAACGGTAGCAGATGTTCTTTGTGCTAACCGTACCGACTAAAGTAATATTGATAACTGCGTCTATTAGAAAATTTCCTCCAATTATTGAAAGATAACTCGCTTCAAATGAGTACGCCCTGGCTACCTAAATCAGCAATATTAGTCAGTGCGTTTCAAAAAAAAGGTAGTCTGATTTAGTGTTAGGATAGCGTAAAAGATCTGCAAGGCTCTAAAAGTACCCTGTCGCATCAGAAAACATCTCCGTCAGACACGGTCGATAGATAATCATCCGATTTGCATTAAGTGTATGAAATGTGGAATCGGATAATAGATAATATTCTAAGGATGTGATTGGATCTAGTCAGTTTGATCCAACAATTTTTCGTTGGTAATTCAAAATAATCTTTGAAATTCTGCCTTATATTTTTATGCCAAATAATTCATTAATTTTTAATTTAAAAATTTTTTTTAGTATTAGGTCCGTGCAGTCCCTATTCGGCCTGCTTTTGTTGACCTGTAGGACCACACTCAATGCATTCACTGCTGTACAAACCTTTATAAGGTGTATAAATATGTTCGCTTAAATTTAAGACATTCAGATGAAAATAAGCAGGTTAAAATATTCTGAATGCAGAATAAATGGTGTAAGCGCAATTACAAAAATATTGCTCTCAGCTTAAATCGCGTGTAACTCCTTAAATAAGTCCCTCCTCACTCAATTTCTGCCATCTTTCGTGCTTTTCAAGCGAGTTGAAGATGATTTGTCGGTGGACTGATTCGGACAGAGTTAAGTAATTTACACTACAAAGTGCGCAAAATGTAACTCCTTTGCGCTTATTTCAACATGAGTTTAAATCAATTAAGTTAATTCATAACTGCTCGAATATTAATTTTTATTGCAATTTCTCGGTTAAACACGTGAAATTCATATGCCTCGTACAGCCTTGGAGGGCAGTATATTCCTAAAATTCACATGCACAGAAAGCGTCTTCGAGAAAGCAAACCTGGTGTCCAAACGATTGTTGCAAATCGTAGATCGATATGTTCTTTTCTTTAAGATACTTCTCCAATGTCATCAGAGGCAATGTTAGATTAAAATCCTCGCCGAAGCTGGAATTAAAGTTTGACCAAAGATCGGAGATGTCGATGGTTTGTGACATTTCATTAGTTTCCATAAGCCTAAGAAGGGCTAAATAAACGTGCGTTATGTGCAGCATTGCACTTGGAAAAGTTGAATTTTCGTCGGTCAAACTTTTGTTCGAAGCCGTCAGATTATTGAAATATTCATTGATCTTGTTATCGTAGTCTTTTGGTTCCACCAAATATCCCTCATTGAAAGCCCATTCAACGTACTCTGGTCGCTGCAGTTCGTCCAAGTCTCCGGGAACAAGCGATAGACAGACGGTCGCATCGGGCAACGATATCGATTCGTTAAACTGACGACTTAATGCTAGCGCGGTTGGTTGCTCAAGGTAATATCTTATAAAGTCTGTGCCCAAATTTATGGTTCTGTAACTAAAAAATCCATAAAGAGCTAGCCAGAACACTTTTTGAATCAAAAATTTGATGGCAGAGATTGGTGTCAGCTTTGATATTGATACAGAAAGTCGTTTTGAACGCAGAATTATTTGTTTAAAGCTGTTATTCTCTATGTGATCCTCTTCAACAACATCTTTTTGCTTATCGCAGTCAGTGTTTGCATTATCTTTCCATTTTGGAAACAAAGATGACGCAATTACACCCAGATATGATAATAACCATTGTGCAATCATGACAAAATCAAGGCCAAGACACAAACCGATAATTCCACCAAGAGAGCCTACCAATCCTTCTTCAAATGAGACTGCATAGTTTACCGTATATTCCATATAGTTAGAACGATCCATTCGCATATTAATAATCGTTTTGTTGTTATTCCAAGATATTTCAGTTTTTTTACTAATGTGCGTTTTTTGTTCGCACGCGTTTATCATACTCAAATCTTTGCAAATAGATGAAGCTGTTCGATTTGATTCTGCACATATTTCGTATAACTTTAGGGTGCAATTGCTAATTCCACCAAATGGCCCGGTCAGTTCAGGCCAGGAACTTGGAATACAGCCGCATTTTTCTAGAGTTCGAACAATTCTACAAGTACTCACGTTTTCTGTTCTCGTAAGTGTTGATGAACAAGGCTCAAGGTGTGGATTACCATGCGACGCCGAACCAATCTCAGCGACAACATCTAGGTGATCGCCGAAAGCAACCGTAAACTGCGAATCATATCCATTTAACAGATTGAAAGAAGAACGAAACAATTGGTTTTTCCAGTCGAAAATTGCTGACTCGCGGTACCATCCAGTTTCAAATGGATTTGCTAACGTCAGTTCAGAAAATGAAATGGTTATTACGTCGTTAATTGTTCGAAGAATACCATAATCAAACTTCAGTCTATAGCATGTGACAATGTTGCTAACATATTGCGTATAAATCTGGCCGGATAGATAATATTCCCTTGAATTGCTGACCTCATTTTTATTATACATTATGTTGAGTGAATAAGCGTCGGCAGCCTCCTTGCCAAATTTTTGTCTCATTTCATCGACAGTAATGTTTAAATCAATCAGCTTTGCTTCCAGTTTTTCGAATCTCTTGAGCAGAGGTACTACCATATTTAACAAATCTGTTGGTGTTTTCCAGACTAAACCTAGCTCGAGCCAGCTGACGTTTGCCAAATACATATGAATGCCACAAAGCACTTGATTGGGCCATTTTCCCTTTAAAAACACATCCCTTGTCAAATCGGTTCGATTTATATAATGTTCTAAATCTAGGTCGAAAGTTTTAGAATTGAGAGATTCATCCAGCTCTCCAGGTTCCAAAGGTAAGCAAATAGTAATAGTCGGTAGTGTGACTGCATCATTGAATTTTAATTTTGTGTCGACTTTGGATTGCTTATGCTTTTGCCAATATTCTTTGATTGTTAAGAGACAAAGAAACAGACAAAAAAATGACAATTCTACCATTATGACACCCCAAGCTAATTTTTTTACATTTTTCCAACTCTTCTTTTTCGAAACTTTTTTCATTTGTGGTGTCGAAGAAACAGAGGATTGCAAATTCTCCTGAGGCAAGATTTTCTTTTTCTTTTTGCCCTTAATGGTTTTACTGCTTGCTTGGTTGATTGCTGCCAAGTTGCTGCAAAAACTGGTACCATTAGCAGTTAATTATGCGGTGTAAAGCTAGTAATGATAAGATAAGGCGAACAATTATTCCACAAATAAAACTATTTATACCGTGGCGGAATAAATTGAAAACCGGCAGTTAATATTTACGTTTACCCTTGGTTAATTTTTTATATAGCGTGATAAAAAATAACTTATAGTGCCATACTACGACTTTATTCAGTCGAATGAAGGAGTATACAATTCAACCCGATTGCCCGATAAACTATCCTCTCAGCAGGTGAGTTCGATAAAATGTAAATAATTATCGATTATGTATATTATGTAAACTGTCGATTAAGTAAATAAAATGAACTCGCTCACTTTTCAATGTCAGTTGTGCTACATATTTCGTTGGCATCATTCGAAACATTACATGTGGTTGATTGATTTTCGCTTTCATGCCCTTCTCTGCACCGAAAAATTGTTGAATAAAGATAGACCATCACTGTTGTTATCAGTTGTATCATATTCAGAAAATCAAGTCCTAACCAGATACCGAGGATGCCACCCAAAGCATTGATAATCGAATATGTTGACCACTCTGGAAATTCTTGAAAGATCACCAATATTGGGCTCGCTGGGAGTATCAAGTCTATCTGAATATAATCATCGATATAATCATAAGGACGTATTGGAATTATTTGCATTCGAAATAGTGTCCTATTGCAGGGAGGTGGACAACGCTCTTCGCAAAGGGGAGCGTAATAAAGACGATAATCAGTCTTATTCAAGCAGTTGTCTGTCTTGTACTGCTCTAATAAGCAGGCTTTATCCGATATATTTTGAGATGAAGGCCACAAATAGGATGTGCATTTGCAGGCTTCTCTGGTATAATCATGACGACATTTGGCTTGACACAGTTGATAGGAGATTTCACCTGTTCCTTCGCTGCCAACATTGCTGCACTGTTGGCTTCCGTTTTTTGTTTCATGGGATATTGATAAGGCCTCGAATATCAGTGATACTCGATAGTAGCAGTTGAACAGGAGGGGCAAAACGCGACTAATATCCGTCTCGCCCAGTCGAATTCGTGCACTGCCTCCAAAGTCCAAAAACGCATATGGATTAGGAATGGAATCATTTAGGTACAGTCGCATTTTATTGGCTTCGATGAACACATGGCCGCCTTCCTATAAATGAATTTAATGATACATGGTTATTTCAAGGCAATTTAGTGTTTAAAGTGTAGGCTAACGGAAATGGTGCGGCATTTGACTTAGACACGTACAAACTAGCTCAATTGGCTTTCTAGCTTTCATTCATTCTGTGCTTTTTGCATTGATTATAAAAGTGTTTTCAAATTGTGAGTCCGAACCGTTTGAACATTACTAATTGATGCCTAAAAACAGCGTACAATTTCGAACGAGGATATCCAATTATGCATACCAAAATTTCTTCAAATTATTTGTGAGCATGTCCCCCGGTATATTACTAAGATACTGGTAATTAACTGTATGCCAAAAGGCAAAGTAATGCAATAGAAAAGCATTTCACAAACCGTGTGATTAAATGCATTTAATCCAAAGCAAATCTGATCGTAATCAACGGTGGTTATATTGCCGAGTATGTTTTCGCTATAACGCATGGCTGTAAGCCCAAGAAGCGCCTTCATTTCTTTTCCATACGCAAAAGTCAAGGCTTCAGCATTAATTTTGTAGTCTTGGAGCAGCCTGCTTTCTAGAATAGTCATGGCCATCTGTGAATCCGTCGTTTCGTTTAGTTGTGCCGATAAATCGCTCTCATCTCCATCATCCATTCTCTGATAGTAATTCATCCACGTCAAATATTGGTGAACAATGTAGAGTACAGGACGTGGAAAAATAGGCTCTCCAGTTATAATCATGTCTCGTGTAAGGCCGGTTTGGTTCAAGAAAGTTGTTACACTTGTTTGATAATAGTTGTCTGTCTCGTTCGAAAATATGGATCCCTAAATGAAAGCTTACATAAGTAATATAGGGAGCGGCCATCCTCGCTTTATACCATTCTACCACCACAGTCAGTCATTTGCATCAGTCATTCAAAAAGTCGGAGTTAGAAATCGAGAGATGAAAATGAGGCCAGGATAATAATCGACTTTGATTTGAATCTTCGGCTGGCTGATATACACTTACGCTTCTTTATCTGCCTTCTTAAACCGTCTGAATTATTATCTAGCGCTGACTCTGACTTCAGAGTCAGAAAAGTAAATAATAACATCATTCATATATGAGGTCATAATTAACTGTGCTTTCGAGTTTTGAGAGCACGAACAGAAGCGAACAAAGCTTTTAAAAATTTTAAAGATTATTTTATTTGACATTAAGCCCCTTTGCTGACCGTGCATCAAGCGCCTGCGCGAGATTATGAACGGCGCACGTAACCGAATCAGCGTATAAGGTACGCGCTCTCGCTCAGCTTACAATAACAGCGCTTTAGCGAAGAAATCAATGTTAGGACCAACAAAAATTAGAGAGCGCGTCCGACTTTTCCTGCCGATCTAGTGCAAGAAAAAACCGACGGAACTGAGCAGTTGTTGCCATGTAAAAGAGGCGCATTTATATAATTGAATGTCTCCGTCGGATGCATCTTAAAAAAAGATTTATCTAAAGAATCCCCACTAAAGTTGCACGAGGCATTTGTCATGAATCCATGATCAAATGCAGTACAAGAGGTCACCCGAAATCTCAATCATGTCTCGGGCATCCAAGATATACTTGCCCACCTTGAATGCATGAAATACTGTTCTCTGACAAAACTATTGGCCAAACCCAATTTTATTTACCATCTTGTGAGCCATCAAAATTCAAATCTGAGTCATTTTTCACCTTTAAGGCTAACTGGATTTTTTTAAAATATCATGCAGTTGTCAACTTACAGAATCCAATTCGCGTGCGGTCAGCGGCAGGCATATTGTTGAAGATGGGACTATATATGACCTATCGTCAGGATACCTTTGAGCAATAGTCATTATTTTATCGTTCATGTATTCGTCAATGAGAACGCTGCTCATTTTTAAAGTCAAGTATACAAACCAGGGAATAATAGCGATCCAAAGTACTTTGACTACAAGCCATTTTGCCGCAACTTTCAATCCCGAAATCGATATATCGAATTTGAAGCGTTGAAACATGAAACTTTTGACGCGTTGTAAGCGATTAGGTTTCGCATTGTCATCAGGTTGATCTGCAGATGGTGGAGGCTGAAGCTGATTTTGATGTGCAGAAGTTGAAGTACGACGAATAACTTTGAAAGTCGGCATATCTCTGACACTGCTAGGCTGCGCCTCGTACGAAGGATAAAGTTCACTTTGACCTGTTATTATTGCGCTTTCTTTATAAGCTGAAACTTGAGTAGATTACCGTTTGACGTCCGTGACATTTTATTCAGAGAGAATCTGGCAATATTTGCTGAATATCAAATGAAGAGGAGCGATAATCGAAGGTAATAATATGATTCTGAGTTCGAGTAAATGAGAAATTTCTCGAATGAATGCATTTGTGTGGTTAACTTTGTTTTCTCTTCTTCTTCCATGATCATCTCACTTGTACACATGACATATCTATGTCGATGAAACGTGCATGCTGAATCTGAATCCTCAGTGTGTATGGCTAACTATCATGACTTGCTTCGATTGAAATGATTAGAGAAATCCGAAAACGCATAAAGATAAATATCTGATGCAGAATTTTAAAAGTTGTACGATAGATAACATATCGAATTCATGACTTTTCAAGTTTTCTAAATCTTCGGTTAATTTGTTTTCTCAGCTCTTTAGCCAAAGTTCTCCTAGATATTCTCTACCAATCTTGAGCTAAACAAAGTACAAACGAAATAGGTATAAGCGAAGTACGCATTGTACGAAATATAGACCGAAAATGCATTACCGGTCAAACTTGAACATTTTAAGCGACACCTGTATAAACAAACTTCTATGTATCTGAAGATTGCAAATGCAGCGCTTCGAACCGCACAGAGCAAATGTGAGGAAAGTGCAGAAATAACTGAACAGAACTGCCGAAGCAATCTTTAGGGGGAATGCATTTTCAGTAAAAGAATAAAATTCGTTCAGAGATACGTTGCGATTTCTCTAGATTGTTTCAGCAGTTCTGTCAAATTCTTTCTGCGCCTTTCTCACTTTTGCTCCATCCGGTGCGAAGCATGTCACGGTGATCAAGACTGAGTAAGTTAGATTAATGTTAGTTTTTGATATTTCATTTCATTTA
This sequence comes from Plectus sambesii, assembly GCA_002796945.1. Lineage (NCBI taxonomy): Eukaryota > Metazoa > Nematoda > Chromadorea > Plectida > Plectidae > Plectus > Plectus sambesii. Next base: position 17,322 of record NIUQ01000106.1, on the reverse strand, counting down.
TTGCAAACAGCTGAGGTTAGTAAACAGGAACGAGCCAGTATTCTGAAAGAAATCTTTGATTTGTTCATGTGAATGGCTGATTAGAAAAAGACCATTATAAGGGATGCCAAACGTGATTGACTCTTTAACTCTTGAATGTGAACGAAGCAGAAATTGAGTCCCAGGTCGATTACATGAGACATGGTACGATACTTTCGCCGACGTCGCCTGACTATCATATTAAGTGCGTTGTTTTCAAGGCAGCGCGGTTTGTGAGATTTTTGACGAAATCTAGATTTGGCGTCGTATTCAGTGAGAACAAGCGTGAATCCAACATAATTTTTCTTTGAGATAGGAACGGTTTAATCGTAGAAGTCGAAAAGTCATCAATAATGGCGCTGGTCTGTTCAAGTAAGTGTGGTGATCATTTTTACCTCGCGATATATCGTTATATTCCCATGCTACTGCGAAATGCAGCTATAATTCTCTATCCTCTACTTTTTCTTACCAATATCTTTTTTTAATTTCTCACCGATACTAATTGATTCTTGTAATTTTAATAGCCTACTTTGCTATGCATTGATTAAGTGCCAATAAATAAAGTGCTTTCTTGTTTGCAGTCAGTGGTGAAGCTCCGGAGCACGCTGTTGTGTCTCCGGTGTCTGGGCATGTCTTCGAACGGCGGCTTATTGAAAAGTTCATCAGCGAAAATGGCACCGATCCAATTAGCGGCGGCGAGCTCGCCTCTGACCAGCTCATTGAAATCAAAAGTATGTTGTTTTAACATTAAATTGCGCGTTTTTATAGGCATTATTTATCATGTTATTCTATGCATCGTAAATATCGCGTTATCACATGGTGATAATTCGTTTTGAACATCAGTTAGTCTGAAAATAGTTAATGCCAGTGCTGCAACATGATCTCTGTGATTTTTTAATTATATATAGTCTTCTTACATGAAGAAGTCAAGAGGAGGGATATTGAAAGTGTAAGTGAGGCATTAATGTTCAATTTGCGACACATTTGTCCGTCTTCAGCGAGCTCAGTTGTCAAGCCACGTCCGTTGACGTCCACATCGATTCCTTCAATCCTGAAGATGCTCCAGGATGAGTGGGACGCCTGCATGCTCCAGGGTTTCACCATGAGGCAACAACTTCAGACCGCCCGTCAAGGTTCTTTTTTCTTATTTTTCTTATTCAAACATACTTTGTGGTCATATGACGTCATTGAGCTGGAGGGAGTGAGAGGAAGTTGCTCTCTTTCTTGTGCCTTAAGAAGGTCGATTGTTAGGTTGCAGTCGGTTGGGAAAAGGAGTGCAAAAGTGCGAACGGTACGCGAAGACTACCGTATTCGGAGGCGTGTGATTTGAACTGCGTTACGTTAGAGTTTGTGACCATAGCAATGCTATACGGCGCTATATTAATGCAAACATTGTAAACAGGCGAGAATCGCTCTAGGACCTCTCTCGTACCGGTCGCCCATTAGACCCCTTATTTGGGTAAGGAGTGCAAAAGTGCTCTCTCAGATCGACATCGCAGCTTGTAATCCAGCTGTTGTTACAAATGAAAAAGTGAAACAGATACTGGAAAAAGTTTCATGTTGAATTTTATATTATTAGCTCGCACGCTTGTTCACTGTTATCACCTATTACTTGAAAGTACTCTAGCGTACTTTCATCGTTGTTTAGAAGACTGTACATATTGAATGCTATCAGTTTGCACAGAAACGAAATATTGATGAAATCTTGCAGAATTGTCTCACGCACTCTACCAGCACGATGCCGCCTGCAGAGTAATCGCTCGACTAACCAAGGAGTTGACTGCCGCTCGCGAAGGTAGGTCTCAAAAACCCGTCCGCAATCAGTTTTATGAATTTTTAAAATTTTTAATCTTTTCTCTCAATTGATACTTGGCCAGATGAGAAATATTTATGGCAATTACACTATGCGAAAAATCTGCAATTGATAATGAAATCAGTTAAGTGTTCTTGAGAGGTATTCAAGAGTCGGCAGAGAATATATAGCTTGTACATTTAATTTCTGCTTTTACAAGAACTCGTACCAAATCGCATAGTTATCTTCCAAGTTAACGAAAATGGAATAAGAATATTGTGTAAGATATTGAAAGTGTCCAAATTGAAGTAAAAAATAACATATCTTAAGTTAGGCTTCGAACAGTTGAAGTTGCAAGAATTATCTTTAAGCGTTGGCGACATTGAAGCCGCACGCCGGCGTCCCCATGGCTGCCGAGGTTGACCATTATGCGGCAGAGGCAGGCCAGGGCGGTGATGAACCCATGGAAGAAGCTGGTATGACCGATGACGTCATTAGGAAGGTTTGTTCGTCCCTTTTTCCATCACGCCCATAATGTTTGGTTTTTCTATCTCTGTAAATAGGTGTTGAGAATATAGCTTACTTATATTTCGTTTATCGTTAAGACTCCCGAAAATTCTAGCACTTCCTGTGAAGATAATGATAGTTTGTTTTATCTGTGACGCCACTTACCCGTCGCGTTTGAGTTTCACCATTCGCGTGCGTATTCTGCAAATAACAGTGAAAGAATTCAGCCATTCTCGTTTGGGGTAAATTATTAAGCTATAAAATAATGATATACTACTGAATCAAGACTATTAATCATCGCATTCCGATATTACGTCGTTCAGAATTTGCTCGTTTTCAGTTGCAAGACAAGGCGACGGTTTTGACAGCGGCGCGTAAACAACGAGGCAAATCTGTACCCGAAGGCCTGGTCAAGTCCGACGATGTTAAATCATTCAAGCAAACCGCCGTGCATACTGTAAGTGAATTGCTCTTTATACGTTAATAAGCTTTTATTTATGTAGCTGCGGATAGAGAATTGTACGTGGTAAATGTGTAATAATCCAGCATTATCATACACAGTCGTAATTTCAGGGCATTCACAGCGCTAGCATTCCCGGCATCACCGCTCTTGACATTCAGGCGAGCGATACCCGCATGATTCTTACTGGTATGGTATTTGCTCTTTCACTTTTATGTCTTTACTTGGATATCGTTGTAAAATATAGAATTCTAGAATGTTTGATAGGTGAGCTTGAAATTTCGAAGACTGCAAAACTTCCGCAAGCCACTCTTTAGTCGTCGTTTATTGTTTATAATTAATTTTGAAAAGTATAAGTATGTGTATTTACTTACTGCAAGAAAATTTTTTAAACTTATCCATGGAGGATTCAATGCAAAATTTGCAAACGGAGCTTGCAGAAGATGTGAACTTATCCGGTTCTACTGTATTTTTATCATTTAATGATTGCCATGCTTGCAGGTGGAAATGACAAGACAGCGGCGGTGTTCAACAAGGAGACAGAGCACGTGGTGGCAATGTTCAAGGGTCATTCCAAACGTATCACGAGCGCCATTTATCATCCCACCGAGGTACTATAGATTTTCCTTAATCAGACTTTGACGCTAGATGTCAATTTCTTTGAACCTTGTGCTTAATTATAAACTTTTTATACGGCAATTATTACCATGATCTTTTAACAATTACTACAAATAGTTAAGGAAACAGTCAATATTAGTTTTGTTTATATATCTTAAATTCTGCTCTTTTAAGATGTTTTCTTTCAAGTTATAGCCGTTGCCGTTTAATTTACTCACTTTATTATCCAGTTTCATAAATTTACCAAACGAAATTGAATGGCAATGTAAACAAATTGAATGATTAAGTTACGGAATTAAACGATAACGGTTATAATTCGCTTCTCTTTGCAGGCTATCTGCTTGACTGGATCGGTCGACAACACGGTGCGCGTGTGGTCGGTCGAGGAGCAGGCGGCGCGACATGTCATCAAGGCTCACGACGGGGCCGTCACCGGTATCTCGCTGCACGCCACCGGCGATTACGTCCTCTCCGTCTCCGCCGATACGGTCAGTTTATTTTCTACATATTCTTTCTTGACACTGTTTCACGACTGTGTTCGTTTTCTCTCTCGTTATATTAGTAAAATTCGGCCAGTTTCAGCCGTATATTACGTTATAAATGAATGGCTTTAAGAATTTATTAGTTGCCGAAGTTTTAGTGATATATAAGCAACTGTTTTTGCGAAACGAACGTTTATTGTAGGTTTGTGTAGAACAGAAAATGGGAGTTTTTTAAACTGAGAAATTGAAAGAGAACATTGCATGCAAATTAAAAATCTCCTGTATTCTTTCAGTGAAACATTTATCAATTTGCTTTTGTCCGGGAGATATCCCCACTTTTGCGGTGAATTTATCACGCATCTTTTGTCTTATACCGTTGACTTGCTGTTTTTATATCTTGAATATTTGCATCTCTTTTGGCATTGTTCCAACATTGCAATAACTTTTGCAGCAATGGGCATTCACGGATCTTCGAACCGGTCGCGTCCTCTGCAAGGTTAAAGATGACAAGAGTCCTCAACGTAAGTATTCCCCATTTTTTTATCGTTTTGTCTTCTGCTGGTTCCCCATTTACAAGTAAAACCAATATCCACTGTATTTAGTCTTATTCGAAACTTTGATGATAAAGAACTGAGCTTTCAGCGATCACTTGTGCGCAGTTTCATCCTGACGGTCTGATCTTCGGCGCGGGCTCTGACGACGCGATGGTGAAAATCTGGGATCTCAAGGTATGGCTATTATTTAATTTGGAATGGTTTCTTTAATGCTCGATCTACTATTTCTTTTATAATCCGCGTTCTACTACTTTTGCGGTGTATTTGTCGCGTTGCGTTAACTGAAAAGTCAGACAGTGTCCTGTCTACGCTTTGTGAGCGCGGCAAGTTTGAATGCAGCATTTAAGATAGGTTTTTATGAGGAAAAAGAAAATACAATCATGCAGACATTGTGTACAATGGCATATTTGTTTTCAGGAGCAGTCGAACGTAGCCAACTTCCCTGGACATCAGGGCGCGATCAAGGCGATTTCTTTCTCGGAGAACGGCTACTACCTGGCCACGGCCGCCGAGGACGCCGTCGTCAAACTTTGGGATCTTCGAAAGTTGAAGAACTTCAAGACACTCACTGTCAGCGACGAACGCACCGCCGTGGTAAGGATTACTTTTCATTAATATTGTTCAGAAGTATAATTGCGCATTAGTTGAGAATAGTATAAGCAGTGATGCTGTGGGCTAAATGAGATTTGGTCGGGAGAGTGGGTTAATTTTTGGTTATGATGGCTCGTTAATGCATAGTATCGCTTTTTTCCCTTAAAATGTTCCATTCCATTTAGTAGTATTGTTTCCATTGAACGGATAGGTTGTGGGTACGGTTAGGATTGAAGATAGACGCAGGGCACTTTTGTGTCTCCTACCACATAGTCTGTTCGCTACGACGTGAACCCAGTAGCACTTGAAGGAAGATCCCGTTTAGGTGGTGGATTATTCTGAAAACCCCAATATAAATATTTTGATACTAATAGCTAAGATTGTCGTCTTGAATCGTTTCATCGGTATTGAAATGCATGTTGTGTCATTTCAGATCAATGACTTGTGCTTCGACCAGAGTGGCACGTATTTGGCGGTAGCGGGAACGGATGTCCGGTGAGTGCCAGTTTTCCTTTTTTAACTGCACCTTCTGTTTTTTTTGTTATATTTCAGCTACTAAAACTTCGCAAAAGTCTTCCAGCCCTAATTATTCAGTAAATAGTTGAAGAAAATTCTTTTTCATAAAGGAATAGGGGATTTATTATTGAGCGCAGCCATGTTATAAAAACAGAAGAATGACGAACTGAGTGTAATTATAATTATTGAAGCACCCCTCTTATTTCACCCCTATGCCCACCCTTTGCATCTCGTCAGTAATAACCGTTCCAAAATACGACGCACAGATGAGCAACGAATAGTCTTGTTTCAGGGTGTTCCTGTGCAAGCAGTGGCAAGAATTGGTTCAGCTGACAGATCACACGGAGATGGCGACTGGCGTCCGTTTCGGCGACAACGGCACCTTCCTCGCGTCGGCCGGCATGGATCGATCGCTCCGCTTCTATGGCCTAAATGACACCTGATTCAGGCATTATTAATTACCCTAATTTGACCACGTTGTTGATGATTTCGGCGCGAACTCAAATATTAGGTTGATTGAAAAGGTATTTCGTTTTTTAATCAATCAAAAGAGTATTATATTGTACGACAACCGCAAAACATCGATCTAGGAAATAATTACCTTCTTTATCAATAATACCTTGCTATGGTGATTTATATCCTTGATTGATTTTTCGCGGTTGTTTTATAATTATTTTCTTTTTGGCTGAGTAAAAAATGAAACAACTTCCAGTAAACCTTATGTACCTGTTACGCGTAGTTCTGTTTCGCGGACTAGCGACTTCTCTGCGAGTCTCTCTCGCCGTTTTCAGCTCGTTGCTTTGTTGTTCGTCGACTGTTTTCGATTCCGTCTACCGGAAAGATACCCAATTTTGTATTGTTGCGATTGTGGATTCAATAAATCTTTCGTCGGTCTGAGAATGACTTACGCTTTGGTGCATTCATATAGAATGATCAAGTTGACGGGATCTTTGCGTCGAAGCGCTCAGGGATGGTATAGGCGAGGATTTATCCGATTCTACTCCTCTCTACTTCACAGAGCGCTCTGCTCAAAAAACCTGACGCAGATGCCAACTGATTTTTACCATTTCACTCATTCTTCACTATTGGCAGCGGCGTGAAAATTTTCAAAATGTGCTTGGCAAGTAATTCCATTTCAATTCAGCGAGCAATGCTGTAGGGTCAAGGCGCATTGCGATCAAAGATAACACAGAATTATTGAGCAAATAAAGCACTTGCATCATTGACTTGTTGTACACCAGTGAACGATCAAGTTTCGCTGTTCGTGCGGTAGGAGCGATTGTCTCGGGACCGTTTAACGTCACACCCGCATGCACACTTGCGGTAAAACTGTTTTGTGACCAGTTTCGTCATTATCGCGTCACGTTCATGCCGCGTATAAATATAATGCAGCGACTAGACACAAGACAGGCGGTGATAGAGTCTACTTCTAGCTGCTGTAGCTATATTTAAATGGATTTTTTGTCGAGTTCACGGTTAGGATGATAGCTTGCGGGTTACAAGGCTTGTCTGTCCACCGTAGATTCATTTGCTATCTACTGAAAAATAATAATCGTGTAGATTTGATTCTATGCCCAAACGAAATTTCGATTACGCTAGTCTGAGAAGCTTCTCATTTCAGTCTATGCCACTCGTTTTTGCTATTCGATTGGGTTGACGAGAAGAATACTAAAGTCGATAGAAAAATCAGACTTAAATGTCTTAAGTTAATTGTAGACGTTATTGTTTAAGTCTTGACAAGATTAATGATACGTTGTAATTAAAAGTGAGCAGTGATTAAGTTGGGGGTAGGCACACTAAACGTCTGCACCCCTGCATATGTGCTACATACCTGTATGGATGACCAAACCTGTCGTACCTCATACCCCCATCCAAAGTGATCTCTGCTCATCTCTATTAAAATTACCATCTTGCAGCTACAATGGATCAAGAAACAATCGAGCAGTTGAAGACTCTGGACGCTTCCAAACGAGTCATCGTCGTCCTTTTCAAATGGCGTTATCCATTCTTTACAAATTTGGAGGCTATGAAGAAGCCGCAAGACGCCGCGCTGATTGGCTACTTTGCGCGGCAAATTCAACCGAAGTTGACCAATGAACAGCTCGCCCACTTTGACAAAGTACTGTGGTTCGACGCTGACTACGGTGATTTCGCTCGAGTCTATGTGAACTCGGACGAAACCAAGGTGCCGCAAATTGAAGAGTTTGTCAAGGAGTTGGTAGAGGTTGTTTCGCCGACAAAGCTTCATCTTCTGGAAACCGAGGAATTTATGATACATCCTGTTGCTGCGCTCAGGCAAGCTTTAATTTTACTGCTTGCAGTAGATTATATACTATTATCATCAGTAAAACTTATGTTTTACTCTATGTTTTTCTTTCGCTCCTCCACCTTTAACGAATACAACGAGAAACGGTGCTTACAAGGTGTGAGATGAGGGATATGGACGGAACTATTGTAAGCATCAGACTCTATTGCTTATGGGAGATATAAAATATGAAAGAGAAAAGAAACTGGTGGCATACTAATTTGGACATTTCTGTATCTTATTCGAGTGGAGTATGCAATAGTTATGGCGTAGCTGATTCCTTGATACAAGGCACCCCAAACATAATATTGGGTTGCGAATCCAAATTAAACGATTGATTCTTTAACGATCGCAGTGTCATTCACAGATAAATCTGATAACTGAGATGACAAGCTCGAGCAAAAGTTTTATTTAGGCAAAAGTATGGCATTCCTGGGCCGACCAATGCAGATCTTACTCGTCTGCGCGACAAGCAGTGGCTAAAAGAGCACGCTGCGACTCATTCGCTGCCGTCGGCGAAATTTATCGTTTTCGACGGCAGTCAGAAGAATTCTGCTGTCACATCGGCCGAGAAAATCGAAGCCATCATTGGCAGTTATCCGATGTTCGCTAAACCCATTCACGGTGTCGGCGGTGGTGGCGGAGGACGAATCGATGGACGCGCCCAATTAGACGAATGGGTGGCTGCTAGAGAGAATGATGAACAAGTAATAATTGCTGAGATGTATCTATCCAACGCCATTTTATTGCTCATTGTTGGCAAAAAATTGGATCCAAAACATATAAATCAATTTTGCAGAAATCCAGAAGGGTAATAGTCTGATCAACCTTAAGAATTCGAAAGCCATATCAATTTTCTTTCATTTGGCGACGTTCAAGCATATTTCGCATTCAAATATATATTCCCGTGCTTTCATCGATCCGAAGTATACGATTATTAAAGCTTCATTAGTTCTTAAGTGGAAAAAATTTTCTTTTCAGAGTCTCTTTAACGATTAGACGCAAAATTAAGATGTTTGCCGTGATTGGGGGGCTTGGCGTCCATTCTTGTGATAGTAGTCATAAGGTATCTCATCTCTTGATTGAATGAAAACAAGAAGCAAATATTTCGTGATTAAATTTGATTTAAAAATCTAATGAATGAAGGACAATTACAGAAAGCCCTTGTGATAAATTGAAACGACTGAAAAATAACCATCGACTTGATCTACGATCTTTTTCAGACCTACTTGATCGAGGAATATGTCGAAGGTAGAGAATTCTGGGCGGTCTTCGCGCTCCTACAATCAGGAGAGCGTCGCCTTCTCTATCTCATACACCTGCCAGCGGATCAATCGATGCACGCATCTCTGTCGGCCGGCAGACCCATTGCTTACATTGGCTTAAATGTAAAAGATATGAAATTTGAATTTCCGGGCATCAAAAACTTTCTCGATGACGTCATCACGGCCTTCGATCCTCCTCATCCGCACATTTTTTGCATTCAGGGTTTCCAAACGAAACCCGCGGCGCATGAGTACAAGTTGACTGAGCTCGCCTACCGTATTAACGGCGCCAGAGGAACTGGAATCAGCTATAACGCTTCCGGTATAGGACATTTTTCCTACATAGTAACCTATATCATCCCTGCGCTGTGTGCGCTTCGTTTGATAAGTTATTCGCCGGATAAGCTAATCGGCAGTGAGAGAGTGTCATATTCGAATCAGTGTTGCAGCAGATGAAGAAACTCTCAATTAAAAAATGCACTCTCACACAAAAATATGTAATTGTGACTTTTTTTGTTTTATTATAGGCGTCAGCCTCGAAACGGCGTTGTTGATGTGCCATCTCGATCCTGACTATCAGGCTGAACCCGATTCCAAACACAACTGCAACATTCGCCACATCTCGTTGTGGTATCCGAAAATCGAAGGCATTTTGGTGAATCAAACTTCGCTGCCAGCCACATTGACGAGCGAACATGAGATCAGGTGGTATGCTCTGCCAGGTGAAAAGATGAAAAGCGCCACCTCAGTGGCCGACTTCATTTGCTCCGTCCATTTGGCGCACCAGCAAAAAGAAACATTAATGAAGGAGGCGGATTACTTGCGGATGAACTGGACGCCAGAAGTACAATGATATTTTATTCAGCTTATCTTGTAGCGAAACTGAAACTGATAGAGTATTGTCGTGAGTACCCTCACATTTGTAAATGACCAAGCTGCTATGAATGCGACTCAATTAAGGCGATAAAATTATGTTAGACTACTTGCCTACGAAAAGATAAATGTGTTATTGAGGATGATCGCCAAATGTCTATACTACGCTACCACTGATATTATTTTTGCATATTCAGACTACTCGATTCTAATAGTGAAGCGGTTCATCAGTGAATGAAATTACTTGTTCAGTAAGAATTATTTTATTTGAACGATATCGCTAAACAAAGCCTTGAGAGCAGCACATTAGTGTCAGTACAATTAACGCTTGTTAAAGAGTTGTTGAAACCAACAGTTCTGTCATCGATGGGCCAGTCTTGATATTCGTCAACAGACTATCGCTGAAGTTCATTGGCAATTGCGGAGCATTACGCTGATCGGACCCGCGAAATAACATGCAAAGAACGCGTTTGGCTTGAAGGCGAAATAGCCTCTTCAGCCATACGTATAGAAACAAATTGGACGCTGAGTCGATAGGAATCAAGCTAAATATGAGAATGACAGAGCTGTCTTGTATGGGCGTCGTAGCTGGATTTGAGAGAAGCGAAACGTGAACGAGCAGGACGCAAAATGGTACAACCACCGACATTGTCGACAGAAATGAGATCCAAGAGATTAGTCTGATCCGCTGCAGTTCGCGACTCTCCCTTCTTTGAGTTTTCGAACGCGTGCGGTAATAGCTGAATAAATTGAGGCAGAAACAAAATACGTAATTCAAAGCTATAAGTGATATAGAGACCATGGAAAAGCTTTTTCTGCTCGCCTGCATGCGAGCGCAAGTGTCTAGATTGACATCTTTGGAAAGCAGCGCCAAGAAAAATGTTATCGCGCTATGAACAGCTGTCAGAAGGCAGCCTATGCCAATAGCAATCAATCTGTGTCGCTGCCTGAAGCAGGTTTTGTACCAATAGGGCAGAAAGACAGCGGCTGCTCGCTCCAAAGTGAGTGCCAATGTCATAGTCATGGCCAGCCACGGGCCAACCTGAACACATATCCAATGTAGCTGCAGCCAGCAGGAGAGTACGGTATTCGACTGGTTGACGGCCTAAAATATCTTCAGTACTCAGGAACTTGATTACGTATTTCGAAAATTTTCTTTCTTTTGCATTATTATTGTTAAAGGGCGCGCGTTTATGCGCGTAGCATACAATAAAGAGCTTTACTGACGTAGCGAATATATTTATAAGTTTTAAACTTGTTATTGCTGTAGGGCTCTCATTAGCCCATATTTGCGTCTACCATTCCACTTCTTCATCATCACGCTATCATTATTGTCAAAGGATCTAATTTATCTCCTCGAAATGTTTTTCAACGCGAGCAGAATTTACATTCAAATGCCGTTACTAGGGCTACGGGGGTAAAGCCACATCTTGCAGAGGAAAGTTGTGAAGATAGTAGCAGTCAAAATTTAACGAATATAATTGTCTTTCTGTCATTCTTGCGCCATTACATCACTCACTGAATGACCTGACATCGTAATATATTCAGCAAGCGTTCAAATCCTATTCCTGAGACAGAGAGAGGCCGAAATTGCGATGATGGGAATTTTCGTGCTCGGAAAACAGGGATTTCTCGTCGCTATTAAAAGGCCTGACCACTAAGTCTGAAGATACTTTTCGCGCCCAGTGAATTGTAAAATTCTTCTGCAACTACGTACCTGATGCTCATTATTGTTGTGAACGGTGGTCAACACGAAGCCGAGGCCGAAAATTATATCGCCAGCGGCTAAGGCAACAAAAAACTGCGATCGCGATCGAAGAGCCTTGTTGCTGTTGAAGACGATAATAATGAAAACGTTGCAAAGAGAGGCAAAAGTTCCCAGCACGGCGAAAAATAAGCCAAACTGTCGATGATGCATGACGGAAATTGCCTTCTCGGTCGAACAGTCACGTAATCTGGCTGAAGCAGGACCTTATGGGTGGATCTCTCCGTTTCGTTTAGCACATGTAAGCATATTATACGCTCGAAAGGACCTTGAAATGAAAACGATTTTGCACTCAGCGCAAATCGACTAGCAGCAAAGAAATGAAATTATCATTTGATTGCTTAAGAGGCTATAATTTGGTTAGCTTCTTTTATGAGAGCTCAGCCGTCTACATAATTCTTGCAGTTCACATGTGAACTTCTAAAGCAACTTCCTATTGCACTCATCAGATAAGAGCATCGTTGTCCTCTGGCGCGAACAGGACCGTCGGGTAATTATTAGCGTTTAGTTGTGTCTAATCATTTCCAGGCGAAGGTCGCTTCAGGTAATACGAAAAGGTTCGAGTTGCTATCGACAGACCTATGAAGGGAGAGCACTCAGCTTCGTAACGCGACGAGCAACTGCGCGGATCGCTAAATGTATAGCAACAAGGCGCGCATTGTGCAACGAAACCTTCGATACACGCTCCTGACATTTAGCCTGTCAAGATTCACATTTGCTCATTAATAAGGATACTTTTTATTCTGAAAACTGAGAGCTCTGCCCGGCCGTCCTTTTTATAAGAGACTCACACATCGGTTTACTTTTATCATTACTCGTAATTTAACTAGTAGATGTATGCATAATCGGCATAAATACGATATCCGCACAGAGGCTACATGTCCTACGCTGATTCGTTAACAAGAGAGTCTCTAGATCATACATAGCTGTAACTGAAAGGAAACGACCAGGTAAGGGATCAAGTCAAACGATACGCTTGGGGAATGAATTTGTCATTTTTAGAACAAAAGCACTGCGCCTTTGTCAGGTACCGAGGCTTTACTAAACTTTTTGATCAAAGCCGCGCGTGGGAGCCTTTAATACGAATGACAACGTGCGAGCTCTTTCCTTCCGCGACGATCAACACGTTTTATGAAAATATCTCTCGCTGACTCGACTTCCTTCACTCGTGCTTGACTGATGACTTATAGTAATCGAACCAATGCGAACATTTCACAGGAAAGTCGCGTATGACAGCTCGAGAGCTGATCCATAATTGGACGCCCACTATTTAGCAGAAAGATATGGCAGATAGAGATATGACCGCATTCACTGAGTATAGCTAGACTTTCCCGATGCATTTGATCAATGTTACAAGCGTAATTAGGTTAGACGGAGGACAGCGGGTCAGCATAACGTGAGAGAACCTCGTTAACAGTTTTTTCTAACGCAGCGGGAGTGTGCGACCCGAGTGAGCTGGGCGAAACGAATTACCTTTCGCGAGACCATCGATCCTGCGCGCTTGTTTACAAAATGTATTTTATGCGAGAAGGGAGCAATTATTGAGAACACAATAATTTACCAACATTTCCGAATATCATCCCCCATCAAGTGGCTTCTTAATCCAAGTTGATTCAAAGATTTTACCTCAGAAGCAGACTATCAGTATTGGTGAGATATGTGATAAACAAATATTGCTCTTGTTATTGCCTAACTCCAAATCTGACTCCAGGTAGCAAAGTTGTGCTAGAGGAAAATAGAAGCCTTTTGGAGGGGCGTATATCAGTGATAATCCGGTATACTCATGAACATTTGAAAACAAATCTCGTGCCCTCAACTAGCTCTTTTCCAACTACTTTTGAAATACTGTGTCGCGAAAGTTTTAATTTTGCATGGGTTCCGCGTTTCTTTTGTGCTCACCTTCTGCGTCAGAGTTCAGGTGCTTTCATAAAATGACCTAGAGCTCTCCGGAAATTGCACTCGTTTTGTCATTCGAGCCGTTTGCTTCACGCGATTATATTCCTTTCCATATCCGTCAATGATTCAGTCACTTTCTATTCATTATCAAGAACAAAATATTGGTAAACCAAAATATCGTGACACTTCTTAATCTCGTAAACTGAATAGAAAAAAGGTCTCAGAGTGGTATGAGTGATACTGCAATGAAATATTGAATGAACCAATTGAAGCTCTTCATAAGTGTGTGTGACATAGTATCAATCTTTTAGGAAAAGTTACCAACTTGGTTTTTAATGTGAGAGTGGCGTACCACCTGTTTCAGCCGCTAATTGCTGTCCATCTTTGTATCTTTGAGGTAGTGATCTGTTATTGTCGCTCATTAGAATTCTTTATTGATGTTAGAACAAAGTGAAGCAGGAACAAAACTGTTGGTCAGTCTTATAGGTAAGCAAATGGCGAGAACAGTTATTGATATTTATTCAGCGCATCGGCGACCTCCGACAGAAAGCGAATCGTTTCAACAGCTTGAAGGTTTGTAACATAAAGTTGATACTTAAAGTTTTGGCACAGAACTTTGAGCGCGGTGGATCGAAGGCTACAGATGTCGATGGCGGGAACTTACATCCCGCCAAATTTAAATGTCGCCTGCTTAGCGCTAAGTACAATAAGTGATTTTGTGTGTCGAGAATACCCACAGTGGGGTGTAAGTTCTAGGCAACATAGATGTTGCGTTTAGAACTTCGCCGTTGGCAATACGAGCAGTGCGTTGGGTCGCCGTGCGCTGCTTGTCGCGCCGACGATCCTGCTCGGCGCGGAATAATTCATTCAGCTCTTTGAGAAACGGGTAAACCGTGAGCTAGTATGAGTCCATGAAAGGGCTGATCGTTAAGTGCAACCCTTCAACCTAGTAGTTGACGCGGTCTTCGTTGACAAGCGTGCGGGTGTGAACGCTTCAAATTATCGGCGGGACCTTTCGAAGCGCCTGCTGAGTTGGGTTGCAAATGATACTGATGCTTGTTTCCCTTTGTCTTGCTTCATGTAACTTTATGTTATCGCCGATGTTTGCTTTTCATTTCAATATGATCACTGTGTTATTCGCAATATGTTGCTTCAGCTAACGCTGTTCCACGTACTGGTGTGTTTTAACAACTGATTTCAACGTTTAATGAGTGTTAAGTTGAAATAAAACTGATAGAAATGAATCTAGATATTTTGATCTTTCATTAATTACGTCCTCGATATTTTGGGCTCGATAATTTATGCCCGATATTTTGGGCTCAATATTTTGGGCCCGATATTTTGGGCTCGATAGTTTCGGCCGATATTTTGGGCCGACATTTTGGACCGATATTTTGGGCCGATATATTGGGCTCGATATTTTGAGCGCCAATCCCATACATACTCTAACTCAATAAAGTAAAATTGCAAACAGAGCAAAAGTTTAATCATTCTGAGTTTAAGTACGCTTCTTCAGTATTACGGTCACGTCCTTTGGTCCCACGAGTATATTTCCAGTTCGCACGAGCTGCAAATTATTAAGGTAATTAGAATTATTTTAGCCACAAGTTGCAGCAAAACTTGCCGAAGTCTTGTCGCATTTCTGTATGCGGAAGCGTTTCAGCAGATGGCATACGGTCATTTTTGCTTCAAGAAGGGCGAATCGCATGCCGATACATATGCGAGGTCCCGCGCCGAACGGCTGCCAGGCCAATGGATGTCTTGGCTCAGTCAAAGTCTCAGGGTCAAAACTGCAAGATTAAGGTAATAATTAGATTCTGGCCAGCCTTGAGCAGAACCC
Source organism: Plectus sambesii (assembly GCA_002796945.1). Classification (NCBI taxonomy): domain Eukaryota; kingdom Metazoa; phylum Nematoda; class Chromadorea; order Plectida; family Plectidae; genus Plectus; species Plectus sambesii. The sequence goes on along the minus strand of NIUQ01000106.1, from coordinate 1,840 downwards.
TACATTTTCAGTATCTCACTCAAATGCTTCAAATAGAACAAAATTTCTTCGCCATATTTAGAATTAAAACTTCAAAGAGACGCTAATAAAACCTAATTTTGTGACTACCATGATTATCGCTTACCGTTCCGGCCGGAAGCTGTCCGCATCTTCGCCCCAAATTTTCTTATTGTAGTGAATCGACCAAACGTTCGCCTGAACAGTGACGCCTTCTTCCACCAGCAGCTTCTGTTCGCCAACTGTGCACCCTTTCATGCACAAACGTGAATTTGCGCTAAATTATTTATCGTACTTTAGAATACCGCTGCCAAGTATCACAAGGTCTTACAAGGATGCCAATGGATTCATGCGCAGGTTTTCTTTCATGCACCAATCCAGGTAGGTGAGATTTTGCACAGATTCGTATGTGATGTCATCCTGAGAGTAATAAGGAGATTATGAGGATTTTTTAGCTTTATGAATGACATGATATAAATTTTGACTAAGAAACAAAAGAACGATTTTATCAGCCTATACTGAATCAATGTCGAACCGTCTTTTGGATTTTCCGCGCTCAGATTAGATCGCATTCAGTGTACTGAGATACAGTGGAACCAGGAAAATTCCTTCGCTGCCCAATCCAGGTTGAGAGAGAAGGGGCCCGAGATATTGTGGCTCTTATTCGACATCAATTATGCTTCATCTACAATATCTGCTTATTATCTCGACCTTTAGTTTTTCTAGTGCTGCCCATTGAATGCGATTGAGCGTGATCGATCAAATCTCTCAGGTATAGCAATGAAACGCTATATGCTACAGCATAAAATTCCTAGTCAATAAGCAGGAAGCAGAAATTATTCACCTCGGTCGATAAGAAGTCGTCTATCTCGGCAATCAATTTGTTCTGAGCATCTTCGTTCACAGCGAGATTGTAACTCAGATAGGCGAGTGTATTGGCCGTAGTATCATAGCCGGCCACGAGAAAAACGAAGCACTGCGCAATAATTTCCTGAAAAAAATTAATGCTGAACAATTGTTGAAGCGACAGCCGGTTTGAAATAAAATATAGCGCTATAAAATATGATGAAAATGTCAAATACCGTTCATTAATCATACATCGATACCAATTAGGCAACAGTGTTCCATGATTCAATAGTCGATGCAAAAAGCAAAGAACGCCTTGGAAAACTGACCGGGATGGTAAGTTTTTTGTCGATCTTCATATGTTTCCGCTCAATATCTTGGTAACGTTCGTCGGCCATTCGCTTTATATCTTCATCGTCAGCTTCAGCATTCAGGAAGAGGTCGATGAAGTCCTTATGATCGCCGCCGGTTCCATTTGCGTACGCCTCTCGACGGGAATGGATCGTGGGCTCCAGTCGATCGAGGATCGCCTTGAACGCCTTGAACTGCGAGGGACGCAGCAATAACAGCGCCTTGAAGAGGAAGCGAGTAAATGGGACGAATTCGCAAGTCGACGCTAAAAAAAGAAAACGCTATCGTGAGTAATGTCATCACTGTAATGCCAAAATTGCGTAATCCGCGCATTTTGCATGGAGCTTTTATTTTACATGAGGAAAATATGGTGGACCTTGCGCGAAGCTAGAACCAGTTGTAACTAACAAGCTGAGTTGAAAGTCAAATAGTGAAGGAGCAGCCAGAAAACCATGAGATAATCAACAGAGTTATGTGGTAATTCCTGGGAGTCATTCCGAAAACTGGGAGGATTTCCAATCACCCAGGTCCCGATCTCTCCTCAGCCCCTGGGGCCAATTTCATAAAACTATTGAGAATTGAGAATTGAGAATTGCGAATTGCGAATTGAGATTACAACTCCTTGGGTGTCGGTTTCATAAAACTT
>NIUQ01000105.1:0-75500 GCA_002796945.1 Plectus sambesii | reverse complement strand
CAAATGCTCCTGCCAACTATCGCGCTAATTAGTTTGTTCATTTAATGGGATTAGCATAATGTACTCGCGGTATCTAAGATGGAAAAGATGTATTTGAATGTTACAACACGCGCACAATTCACGCAGTTCGAATAAAAGGAAAGAAAATCAATCGCGCTGTTCCGCAGTTTCACATCCAGTACAAGTCCAGTCCAGTGCACGTGGGAATTTGTAGCTCAAGCGACTTGAATGCAAACTTTAGATAAAAGAAGCCAAAGCGACAAGCGCCCAGCACGAGCATATTAAATTTACACAGTCTACCGTATATTGCTGTATAATAATTTAGATTCTTGCGCTGACCAGTGTTCGCATGTGTAGAAGGTTGCACAGAGACGGCAAATACATATGCTCGTGTTAGGCGATTGTGTCGAAGCGACTGGCTCCTTTTCTCGTTCTTACGCATGCGCATGCAAAACTCTGAATCTTCCCCCCAGTATTTGGCAACTTCGATTAAAAATATGGTATTATGCATATATGATTTGCTTGTGGCGGCTGATTAGGTGGACGAGCGAGTCGTGTCGAAAAGGCTCCCCTTCATCAGCGCAACGAATCGCCTTTAAGGGAGCTCGTGAATTGGATGAATGCTGTATGAATATGATACACGCTACTTGTCACTTTTCGCCGCATTACGCTGTGATAATTGTGATCCTGTACGTCGGCTAACACAAAATAGAACATGTCACATCTTGAATGACATTGAATGGAAGAACGCAAAGACAAGCATGAGTATAAGAAACATTTAAAAAGAGGCATGGAATAAAACTGAAACGCAGAATATCGCATCTAGTTGTGTCGGTCGCGGCTCGAAATCTCCCACCTCCTTTCATATATGCTTATTTGGAGGTTCATAAGTCATTATGGGCTACGAACTGTTCGATATTACATTCGAGAGAGCGGCAGTCGTGCATGGCCACAAACAAGTAATAGGAACACTATCTCTCCTTTTGTCGCCTGTCGCAATGCAAAGTTCTTAAGATCGATCAATAGATCCACAAGGATATCTTAGAGGATATGAGAAAGGGAAGCTTGTGAACGGAATATATCAGGCATAGAATAAATCAAGTCGATGACCAGTTCGTTGGATGACAAATTCGTTGAATCACATCTGGTCCTCCATTAATCGTCATCGTTGTCCTCCATTAATCGTCATCGTTGTCTCCATGCAACAAACGCTTCGTGGCAAACATTTCGTCAGCAAGATGATTGAAAACTAGGGCTCAAATTGATTTTCTTCATTCTCTAATGCCTCTATCAATTATACATTATGGTCTTTCATACAATAATGCATAGCAACCTTACTGCTCGCTGGAGTGGCACTCGAATATGTAAAACAAACTCCCACACTATCGTAATTTTCAACACGAAAACAAAGCGTCTTTCATACACGCCATACGCTCATACACTGAAAAGTCGATACACAACGGCTGTTTACGCCATGCTCGCTTACGCGTGAACCATTTTTATCGGAGGGAAGCGTCGGGTGTAACTTTGCTCTCTCTCCAAGTTCAGTTGACCCTCTCCCGGGAGACAAGTGGTGTGATTTGCTTTGCAGTGATCGAGAGAACATCTCGTAGATATAATCATGGCTCGCCCTAACGTTTTCTTCGACGTCACCATCGGTGGCAAGCCCGCCGGCCGAATCGTCATGGAGGTAAAGCGTTGTTTCTGCTGGATTTGTAACTTTAGTTTGGTGAGGTGCTCTGCGTGATGATTTTGCAGAATATTTTGGCCTAAAATTTGCACACTTGCGGGTCTCTTTCGCAGAATGCATTGATAAACTCGGTGAAAATGGGATATAATTCATCAGGAGATTGTGTTTTTTGTTATTATTAGCCTATTTTGCGCTGTATTTTGCAAAAAAGATTAGAATACATGGAAGGAATTCGATGAAGTGAATCATTTATTTATGTTTACTGCAAATAAAATGAGCGGAAGTGAAAGAATTTGATTAAATAGCACCAGTTTTAATCAGCTGTTTATTGATTCTGGCTCAATAACAATAATCGCTATTGATATCATGTTTATTATCGCCATGATTATACTACATCATCAAAGTGTTAATTGTGTTTAGCTGTACAATGACGTCGTGCCAAAGACCGCTGAGAACTTCCGCTGCCTGTGCACCGGCGAAAAGGGCATGGGCAAGCAGGGCAAGCCCCTTCACTTCAAGGGCTCCAAGTTCCACCGTGTCATTCCCAACTTCATGCTCCAGGTTCGTCATTTGTGTAGTGAACAGAAGTGCTTACACAACAGTACATATATTTACCATCCTCACGAAATATTCTATAATTGGACGCCTGGTTGTCGCAAGAGGCTATTTTTTATTGTGAAGTAGGGAAGATGATATGTAAAGTATTGGTGTTGGAAGGTACTTTTATTACCAAATTGCTTTTCATATCAATCTTTTGCTTAGTGTGGGTGGTTCATAATCAGTAGTGCGTAATTACTTTCATTTCTCTTATTCGCGTTATGTGTAAGGTCGAAAGTTATAATTTCTAAACGTTAGAGATAGAGACATAAATTGATTATGAGTTCAAGTAAGAAATTCGATGGTCATGGGCTGATTTCAGAGAGAATCAGCGCCCGTAAGGCCTAAAGTAAGAGTTAGAACTAAGTTTAAACTATTTGAAACGTATCTTAGGGTCAAAGTGTATTTTTGATAGCTAGAAAAACGCGACTGTCAAGAAACTGGAATCAGTTTGTTATGATATGTTGAAATTTATGTCAATAATGCCTTTGGTAATAGCTTATATAATTCTCTTTCAGGGCGGTGACTTCACTCGCGGAAACGGTACCGGCGGCGAATCCATCTACGGCGAGAAGTTCGCTGATGAGAACTTCAAGGAAAAGCACACCGGCCCCGGAGTCCTCTCCATGGTCAGTTCTCTTCCATTTTACTATCTCATGTTTAATGCATGATGGGGGTTGTTTACGCGTTAATTAACGAGAAAATGCGGTCACCTCGGACGATAGGAATGTAATCAAGATTGTCTTTAGATATGAGCTGCTTAACGGTAATTGATTAAGATATAGATCTATTTAGTTCGCAGCCAGCTTGTCCTAGGTAGCTGAAAGTAAAAGACTGTTCATTTCTTTCACATCGAGGTGGCCGCAGTGTTCCTTTAATGCGATATTGCGCCTTTCTCTGACAAACCAGCCCCTTTCCCCCACTTTCGATTAGTCAGACGTGATACACTGGTAAACAACGTCCGGCGTTCCACTTGGATGCGTCAGACTTGGTGCAAAATTCTGCTTTTACCGTCGCTACCGCCCATAAGGATGTGTTCGTTAAGCGGTAAATAACTACCAAAGTATCAGTTGTTGTTGTCTTCCAAGTGCGGTCATGATATCGCTATCATAGTCCTGCGTTATCTCCAGACATACCTTACTCAGCGTATTACTGCACCAGAGTTTGTTTGTTGCTAACGCAGCGATGATTGTAGTTGCTAAGCGACAAGGGAACGGCGGCTGTTGTTTTGTTTGTGACGTATGATGATCATGATGAGCGAATATACAGGGTGTCTCAGAAATAACTAGTTAAGACACCCTGTATGTATCCTTCACACTGTAATAAGGTGACTTACCCGATGAAAGAAGACATGTTCAATGTCATTATGATTCGCACAGTCTTATTAAATCGCTACCTTTGCATTTTATTTCATCAACACTGCATTCGAATAGTACGCTAGCTTGACGAAAATGCATGCATGCAAGACATTGGGTGGGTTTCCCATCGCGTACTGTAGCTAAAGTAGGACTTTATGCAATTATAAAGGATAGCCCTTAAGTACGCGATGTGAAACCCACTCATATGATAAACGACGCTATATCATGCCTTAATGGTACATATAGCCGTCCTTTCTCTTTGTGAACGCGCGAATTTCAGGCGAACGCTGGTCCCAACACGAACGGCTCGCAGTTCTTCCTGTGTACGGTGAAGACTGAGTGGCTCGATGGAAAGCACGTCGTGTTCGGCCGCGCCATCGAAGGACTGGACGTGATCAAGACCATCGAGGGCAAGGTATACCCTGATTTTAATTACTTTTTCGTTGTAGGATTTAGATTTAGTTACAAATCATCAGTTAACACCGCAACTGCGAAAAATACATTTAACTATCTGATAATGCCATAGTCCCTCCTCTGTATGATGTCAAACAAGTGCAACTACAAATATAGATTGTTCAAGCTTTGTGGGTATTAGCTTGGAGATTCGCTCGCGATGACATTTATTCATCTTGAGGTCGTTTAGTTTTTCGAGTTCAATTAATTTATAAATAGCAGTTGGCTTGATTTAATTTAACCAGTTGTTTACTGCTGAGGTTTATAAATTCATTTTTGAACGCCATAGTCACTCTTTTGAATTCCCGCTTTTATCGCTTGTGTCCTGTTTCAGGGTTCTCAGAGCGGCAAGACGTCCGCGGACATCGTCATCGCCGACTGCGGCCAGCTCTCCTAGATGATCTTCATCTTCGTGTAGGGCACCGCTCGCATTCCAACTCGTCGCGGCCACCCCCTCACTAGCACTTGATCTACTTTTAATAGCTATTTGTGTAGTTTTCGTGTCCTTCATAGAGTTAGACCCTCTTCTTGTCATTTTTCTCTAGGACGGTGTGTTTTGTGTCTCTTGATGATGCTGACATTCGAAAATCGGTCGTCTTGGTATTTTCTTTGTTATGCGTACTTCGTTATAAGGCACGGGTCTCGTTTCTCCAATTAAAAATGCCGCCTCCCAATTTTGTCATAATGAAAACATTCGATTTCGTGTGTATTTTCATATAAATTCGGTTCATCTGGACATTTAAACTGCAACAGGCATGATATTGTTATTACTCTGCAATTCATAGCCATCATCAGTCATGCGATCGTAGAATCTTCGTTTCTATTCGAGTCCATTGTATTGAAGCATGATCAATCGCATTTGGACTATCATTCATTTTCCTTTCTTCTTGCCTCTACCCGGACGGACCTGTATGCTGAAATCTCCGCTATCTTAGGTTGATGAAGAAATGCTCCAGTTCACCTCAGTCGCCGATTTAACTTTCTTCGCTATCGCAATCCACACTCTGGTATATCGCAACTATCGGTTGTCGTTGTTACGAGTACGTGGCGTTCAACGTTACAGTATCGCTTGCTGCTTTTCTTTGTTACGTTGGCTACGTGATTAATTAGCAGTTTCGATCAGTCGTTGAAATGAATTGACCGTTTGTCATCGAATATGTTGGAGAGCAACATGTGCAGCACAGCAAAAGGGAACAGTTTGTCTGATTTTCACGAAAAATGACGGCGAGTGATCAAATTCTATGTAACTTTCAGCGTGCAGATGCAAGCGAAGGCGCTTAGGTATTTACGGCTTTGTTTTCCTCTTCTCAGAGGAGGCTGTTTAACTCCGACATACACTCATCTGCAAAATTTCAACCCCCTTGGTTCTATCGGAAAGAAAGACCATAAATTACCACAAGTACGCACACAGAGCGGAGCTCAGAGAACAATCCGGTGAACAGCTCGCTTTTTGACCGTTTTTCATTTCGTACGCTAGCTGCTTTCTGATCGATATACAAAGTATGAAAACAGCGAAGAGCAGATGTGATATGGAAAGACCCGGAGACGACAACAGGTTTTCGTAATAGGCGCTGGGATGACGGCGTCATAAACCGGCTGGGGAAAGCGCTGCCGCCTCGGGTCTGCGTCGCCGGCCTTTGCTAAAAGCAAACCCGTCCACGTGTACCCCTGCTGCCGGCGCTGCTGATTCACTGTTGCGGTGGTTGTGCCTCTGCACAGATACGAAATTTTTTGTTGATTCCTGCGCTGGAGAGAGCTGCTTACTGATCCTGCTGCTATCAACATGGCGGACTACTCGAAACACCCCAACTATAAAGCGCTGGTTGGTCTTTTGTTCGATTAATCTTCTTTCTGGCGTGCGAGGGGGTTACTGCGCTGAAGGAGACAAGAGTGGTTTACTTCTATGCTCGCAGCGACTTGAAATTAGCCGCTTGAAAAATGGCCATAACTTTAATAGAGTATCCAAAGCGGTTGAATGATTTAGGGAAGTAGGAGAGGTTATCAAAGAATGCTACAGCAATAGAGAAATGCTGGATTAGTTCTCAGCGATCAGATGCAGGCTGAACCGCCGTCCCCAGTCTCCTACTGAGTGATCATTCTTTTATTTGCCGCATTTGAAAAACTTTCTGTTCCGTCCATGTAAGTTCATTGTTTTTAGCCAATTCCCTTCAAGACGCAAATCAGCGAACCTCTACAGAACGGTCAAACCATCCACACGAGCGGAACGATCAAAGAAGATGCGAAACGGTGCGAGCTATTTTGTCTAATGTTAAGCGCTGCTTCTGACACAGACTATACTATAAACGTTGATAATTTAAACATATTCAAAAATTTTAAGCTGTAACTGTTGCCTTTCACTTCGGTTAGAGTTTGATATTATTTGGAAGCTTATCAATGCATTCGTTTTGATCGTTAATATGTGGAGTTTGGAGTTATATTCAGCGGTACTGATCAAATTTATGCCTCATCGCGTGTGAAACATGCAATCAACAACAACATGTAGCTATGCGCTGCAGGCGCGATAAATTTGAATATTAGATTCTGAATGATTTTCGCGCGGTAGCACGCAATCAATATACTATGTTTGTTTCATATTCGCGCATGCCTCACAAAATGCAGTAAAAATATGCAATATAACCAAGAAAGCTAACATTTGAATTTTCAATCAATCAGCGATTTTAACTCGAAATAAATCCTGTTTCAGAATCAATTTCAATCTGCACTTTGGAAGCGCGGAATTTGGCGCGAGCGACTTACCAATGCATTTATCAATCAGGTTTGACGAAGGTAAATGGTAATTATAATGCATTTTTAACTTTTTGCATATCCTCTTACCTCGTCGACTAACTTAAAATCAATGAAGTTTTTATTTTTATGTTTTTCGAAATATTGATATCGAAAATTAATATTCACTCCCCGAAGACATCATATTTCGCTTTAGGCAGTACATTAGTTGGAGCGGTCGATCGGAGATTCTCGTGTATAGCTGTTTATGGTTTTCACTTATTCAGTTTGATAGTATACTAATCACCTACCCTGCAATAATTCATAACTAATATGGACCATTTTTGAAATTACTACGTTCAAACCTCTGAAAATCGTCGTGAGACGTCAGCGGCCTGCGCACATTTCTGAAACCTAGTAAAAGTATTATTAGTTTCAGACCAATATTTTCATTCAGTAGGAGCGATTGAAAATATTTTGTACACGCAATAGTAATGCTCTGATAAGAACATGCGGTAATTACATGGATACGCTGCAAAAATACTGATAACTGCACTTCTCAGCTTTATAGGGCAATCTTTGAGGACGTCTAAAGCAGCCTGAACCACCACGATTAGAAAGTGTTCCAATTTCAGGAAAGATTGTGTACAACACCTATCAGGCTGGCGAGTGGTCGGCAGAGGAGGATCGCGTGAAGAATCCATTCAAAGCCGGCGGCGAGTTCGACCTGCGCGTTCGTGCGCTCGATGAAAAATTCCATGTGTACGCTAACCGACACGAAGTCGCCAAGTTCGACCAGCGAATTCCACTGGCGCAGGTACTGTTGAATATGTTGCTTTGTTACGACAACACAGTGTATCGTGCCATATATTTTTTCTAACTATTGTGGAAATAATGCAAACCGGTTAATACGGGATCGGCAGGATGAACATTTGAACTACGGTAACGAGAAGGGATCTCCACCGGGAATTCTTTAATTTTCCATAGAGAGTAAAGCGACAGTTAAATAGAGCGCCAAAGCGCCATTTCATAAACCTGCACACATGCTCTACAGTTATGGGACAGCACACTTCAACCGCCGTTCATCCAGAATTTATTATTAATTTGACTTTTAAGCGTTATACGGCGATTGAGTATTAACCCGATTGTTGCGGGGCCGACAGTCGATTTCCTCGATAAACCATTGACAAACTTTGACAGTTCAATCAACATTTCGGTGAACTCATTTGTGCTCAATTCAGGTTAGCCACGTATCAATTGACGGCGACCTCTCAGAGCTGCATCTGTTCCACTTCGGCGGCCGTAAATTTGACATTCCGACTTGTTGTGACGCACCAATGGCTACTGGCAGACGGGTGGACATCAGCGCTATTCCCAAAGGTTATCAGTTGCTATTTCTCTCTAATTTGAAATAATTCGATTGAACAACTATATAGCTTTTATGTATCTCTGGCATTGCAGTTTGAAGGAAGCTTTTAGTGAGTATGGATGCGAAGATGCATCCAGTTTTTCAGCTCTCCAAGTCATAGCCTTTGTCAGCATTAGAAACAAAATTATCGATTGTAATTCTACTCTTCAATACTTCTCAAATACCAATCTGAACTCGTAAAGTAACAAACAAAACTAATAATATTGTAGCAAAAACGACGATCATGTTATAGAAATGCACCATGAAATTATATCGTAATGGTATTGCTTACATTATGCACTAACTCAGACTGAATTTTGAAGGCGATTGTTTCACTATCAATCTGTTCCACGCGGACAAAAAAGAGCACGCGCTTCACTTCTCGGTGAGATTCGAAGAGGACGCTGTCGTGCGCAACGCCACCACCGACGGCAAATGGGGCAACGAGGAGCGTGAAGGGAAGTTCCCTTTCAAAAAGAATCAAGTGTGAGTGACATTTGCGTACTGCTGTTACTCTTGTTTTTTTGGCACTTATGCCCGATTAAATTAATTCGTTGCAAAAAATCTATAAAAACAGAGGACTTAGCAGAATGTATCTTTCTTTGACAGACGTAGCTTGGAGCAGTGAATTTCAGTTTACCAACCAATAGGAGGTGAAATAAATTCCATCTTGCTAAAACTATCGTCTCTTTCAGCTGCGACATCACGATCGCAAACGAGGAATATTCGATGCAGCTGTTTGTGGACGGCCAACGTTTTGGTACTTTCGCCCACCGCGGCAACCCCAACGATATTAACGGACTCACAATCGAAGGTGACGTTGACGTTATGTCGATCCTGTTCAACTAATTTTGAAGATTAGTTCAAAGGAGGATTAGGATATTTCATAAAACATTTGCAAGTGCTATACTTGGTCAAACATTTGAAGTAATTGGAAAGTTGTCAATCATCGCGTATGTTGTTTGGCAGTTACAATAGTTTTTATGATAAAGGCCTCGTATCCTACCATGATCCGGTGGTTGACTTATGATAGCTTCTGGTTCTTCACTGCCGAGTACTCCTGAATAGCTTAGCCTTAACAATATGCAATTTTTTATCAATAATCTGTCACGCTGTGTGCTCCGCGCGATGTTATCGGTCAGCTGAGGTGGTATGATTTCATGAATGTCCTGGAACTCATCGAATCTTTCGTGATATGATTTCTGGAATACTTCGCTCTTGCACGATGATGCTTATCCCTGTCGATCTGTTAATCCCCTTTCACAATCAGTCGCGTTCTTTTTTGAATCTTCAACACGTATCCACGGTTACCATACCCCCTGTTCATGTTTCAAAGCGACTGTGTTATTTTTATCGGTCCTCGTCTTTTCTCCACCATTGCAAGCACTTTGATCGGGTTGTTGTCTCTACTCATGCATCTTGTGGAATACTGTTGCTTCCGTTTTTTTGGTGCTGGCCGTATAATTTTGCTCGACTACTGTATGAGTCAGATATGCTCATATATTTTGTCAATATAAACGTGCCAGTTTTTGTTTTGAAAAAAGCGCGTAATGATAATATTATTATCCGTAAAATTTTACACTCGAAATAGTTTATCTAGTTGAAATGATGAAAATATAGAGTCTAGACAAACATCTCTCACACAGGTTGCAAACTATCGCAAGCAAGAAGCCTTCAAGAATTTATGGCACCATTTCATGAAGAAATTTTTAACTATCAGGTGTCTGGACAATCGACTTAACCGGATTCTTATCAACTCGTGAAATGAATCGACGGATTTCGGCGTTAATCAAACTGATCTTAGTGGAACCAATGGGGCTAGGGTCCGCGAATAGTTATGGGTCAATTTTTTTGAATAGATAAAATAGCTATTGATTGTTTGCAAGCAATCTTTGACCGAACTTGGTCACAAAAATCACTTCCGCAACAAATTGTGCACACGCACCAGCTGGCGTGGACGGCGCAATGTAGTCAGTGCTAATGGACACAGACTGGTAGGTGGTTTATTTATGCGTTCAAAAATCTATGGAACATGAGAGCACAGGGTGCAAACATCAAACTCTGACCTGAATGGATGCTCTGTATCATCACACGATGGTAGATGTTACGAACTGATCAGTATCAGAATTTTCAGCCACCCTCCTTTTTAGATAAATATCTAAAGCTTTTCGTTTCATACAGCTCATTGATTATTTATTCCAGCATGCGGTAACAGATAGCACAAACTATGAAAAATTTTATGACATTAACTTGTTGTGAAATTATTACCTAAGAAGTGAATGTCCAGAAAAAAACATCTTTCATAAGAAAAACGCTTGTTCGTTTATTCCAGAGCAGCGCAAAGTGGGACAAAACAAAAGAGCTGATGCTTAAATAGACTCAACATTTCGTGAATAATACCTTATGCATCTTTTCCATTCATTCATAGCTGATACATATGGTGCATAATGCATTACACACCCATTGCTGTTATCTCAATTCGCTTTAAGGCGTGTGAAAACTGTACAGGACCTAACAGTTTCTCCATAATGATGCCACATCGCAAGCATTTTATCTCTTTATTAATTTTCATCTCTTTCGGCATTGTTGCGGATGGAGTGCCTTGTGGCAGCAAGTTTATGAAAGTGTCCAAACGGAGTCTAGCATACGACCAAGATTATGGGGAAGATTCGTCGAGTTCTGACTTTTTGCCGCTCGAAATTATGGTTCTGACATCCAGCCGTTTCGATCCTTTGCCGTACGATACGCAGGTGAGCAATAAACGGTCAAAATCAGTCCACATCGATGATTCACGAAAAAGTTTTGCATTTAGTCGCTTTGTACATTTATGCGGTGTGCACTTGTCCGGTTTTGACTCAATGAATTTATTCTATCAGTCCATTTCTATCTCAACCAAACTATTAAGATCAGTTAAAAAATTGCATTTGTACCCTAACAATATAGATGTTCATTTACTCTACCGTACTATAATGCGCATTAAGCTGTTTGCTTTGCGGCGTTGTAAGGAGCGAAAAATTTTGGCGATAATGTTGGTTGTTTTCGAATAAATATAGGGAACTTTTAGGCCAGTTTTGAGGACGCGCTGCACCACATGTCTGAGCTGGTCTCAGTTAGAAGGCACTCGAAACCGTATTTGTTGAAGAATGCTATTGAAAAGTGCGCAAAAGACTGGATGGGGTCGGATAGTCGATTGAATCGAGGACATTTTGCACGCGATGCACGACAATACTATGATGAATATGCTGGGAAAATCGACTTGAATGAGTTTGGGAAGAATTTCGCGCTATTTTTGTACGAAGACCGCGACTTATGTGAAAAAGATCCAGCAATGTTGGCGGCTGCTAATCCTTGTCAGCCGGAGAATGCGGAAAGGTACAGTTTAAAATTAGCCAACATATTGATAATAAGCTAAAATAGGTAAGTTAGTCAGCCAAATTAAATAAATAAATTTTAACTATTTCAATGAAATTGCTTCTCAATTGAAATAGAATCAGTGTAAGCACTATCGGAGAAGAACAGTTACTAATTTACTACAGTTGCAAATGGAGGTGAGATCTAGGAACATTTTCCATATCTCACCTGTACTGAATTGCACAGATGCCATTTGCAGCTACTATTAATTGGTTACTGCGCAATCTGTTGGAATGCTTGCTGAAATCTTAAATATCATTTTCTTTAATACATGGGCTTGGCTGTGTCAATTAATTTGATTATTTGCCTGTTTATAGACCGCTCGTCGCTACCCTGATTGTCTGCTCAAACAATCCTGTATGGTCGGGCTTTAAGAACGCTTTTGATTTATTCCGACATGAAATACTCCATGCTCTCGTAAGTGTTTATATTATACGTCAGACGAAGAGACGTGACACAGGCAGGTATGCGACCAGCCTTCGAATATGGGATATCTGAAAAAAGAGAGCGAGCAAACAAGATTGATTATAGTTATAATACATAGCTGCATTAAAACGACTGGCTGAAGACACACCCTCCTGGATATTTTTCTGCAGAACTGGTGTCACTAGGGTAGATTTAATATAGCTATTTATATTGAGAAAGTTAAGTCATGTATCTTCTCTCTTCTTTCAAAGATACTCAGCTGTCGTAGGCCAGTCACATATTGACCTATATCACGTCTCTTCCTACGAGTAATATTCTCTCTACGCGAAAGCTATTCGATGTTTTGCAGGGTTACGGTACGTTCAACGCAAAGCAACCGGCACCTCCGCTTCACTATCCATGGAAGTTGTCTCAAGAGACGCAATACTGGAAAGCGCACTTTATGGACTTTGCCAATCGCGCGACGGTTTTTTGCGCTAATTTCAAATCTCACGCATTTTTGATTTTAAATCTTTTTAGGCTTATGCAAAGTATCACTTTGACTGTCCGCAACTGGACGGAGTGGAGAGTGACGAAGATAAAATTCACTTGGACGAATACATTTACGGGGTAGTGATTCAATTTTAAAATTAGTATAACAAGCGTCGGTAGTCGGAAATTCAGGAATTACGCTTTTAAAACGCTTACCAATCATGCATTAATAATTTTCACAATTTCGCGTTTACAATTTGCGAGTTATTAAAGTGCATTCGATATCTCGCGGATATAAAGCCCGAGTCACAGCTGCTGAGCGAGTAAAACGTCAGAATCTCTTTCAGCTTTCATTGCATAATATTTGGACTGATACTATTTTTCGTTAAAATAAACAATTAATTTGCAAAAACAACAGTTGTATATAATTCTATGTATGGTTTGATACGATACTACCAGTAGAGCGTGCTGATAAATACCAATATAACATCAGTGCAGCTTTTTTCATAAATGGAATGGGCCTTGTTAAACTTGATAGGAAAATGACGAATATCTTTGCCGGCCACCGTATCATTCTGATTTGAGTATGGAAACTTTCCAAATCAAGTAAGATACTATCTTAAGCGAAGAGGAAGTTGTTCTGTTAAATTAATTCAACGCAATGTATCCAGTTTAATTTTGAAAGTGTCCCTATTTACGTGGAAACGATCGACATAAAGCATTAACATGATTAAAGTGTTTAACTGAATTCAGTTCTTAGAATGAGCTGATGACACCGAATGTTGGAAATGGACAAAATTATTTCACGTCTATTTCTGCGAAAATTCTGGAAGAAACCTACACTCGCAAACAGTAAGTTGGAAAGAAGAGATCATTTTTCAAATGTCATAAAGTCTTGGCACGATTAGCGATCCATTATTTTTGACTTCAAATGAAAGTAGTAAAGGATTTTCAGAATTCTATGAGAGAAAAGATCAGACTAAGAGCGATTTGAGATAACTGAATGAAAATTTTCGCCTGAACCTCTTGAAGCACACTGAAATCTGTTTAACAAGAGTATTACAGCTGCAGAGCTGCAAGAGTGGCGACTGCTCGGAAAATAGGATATGCTGGAAATGACCAATCACCGAGCTAGCAATTCAGCGATGCCAAAGTTTTGTAAAATAGGCTCATACTTCCGAAACAGCGTCGGGTGTTCAGTTATCCGCGCTGAAAAAAGCAATTACATTTAGCTGTGTGTTAGATTGAGATCGTATGATGCACTTGTTGGATCTTTCAGATGGTATCAAGTGAATCAACAAATAGTTAAGGAAGAAACGCAACTTTACTGGTACGGTAAGAAATGGGGCTGTACTTTTGCCAAAAAGAGCTGCGCCGAATTCATCGAGGAAAAGACTCACTACAGAAGCAACAACGGGTTTTTATTGTAATTTATGTGTGAAAACAAGACAATATTTTCAGGTTAGACATTCCGGCATTTCCATTTTGCAATGCAGATAATTTGGATGTTGCGACTGACGGGCGTAAGTTGGAGCTTTGCGTAACGAACGGCACTGACAGTCGAATTTTGCGAACTGGATGCTACATTGGTCGCAGAGGATACAGATATGGCGAGAGTAGACTGCCGGTAAGCGAAAACCGAAGCAATCAGATATTACCATTTGATTAAAAATTACACTAAGATCTACATAATCAGGAGCTAGTTAAACTTTTATAAATGTCGAAATGTGATTATACTCTACATTTACAGTAGTTATTTGAAACTGGTCCCAGATATCTGCACTGACAGGTACATTGAGGGTATGTACAGCTTTTATCAGTAAATTAAGTCATTTCTATTAACAAATATCGATGGTCTTTATTCCAAAATATGTTGTCATTTAAGGCAGTGAAAATTCTTGGGAATGAATGCTTAGAAAATTTGGTATTAAAATAGGAAACGCATTCTTTGTTCTATGAAAATATAGTAGCCGCTCTAAACAAATATTTTTGCAATATACTTTAGGCTACAAGCTTATACGATTTGTTCGGTGATGATATACCTGCACGCGCCAGCCAATCTACCGGAGCCGAGCCACCGCGAAGATACTGTCCCTTCGTTGATGTAAGTTTTGCAAGGAGCTTGAATAGTAAAGGACGCTGACCTTGTCCCTAATTCTGAGCATTTTTAACTATGCACTGACAATCGAAACATATTTCAGTTCGTCGCCAAAGAAGACGATTCAGTTGGAGAGTGGCCAGCGAATTCGAAGATCGTAAAATGCTGACGAAAATTAAGATGAGATAGATTGGATTGCGAAAGCTTACATAGAGTCTGCTTTGTAATTTGTTGAAATAAAATGGATAAAGTGCAGCGAACGCTATTCATAGTCCGCGTTGAGGCGTGCCACTAGGCTTTCATTTACCCCACGCGCTAAAAAATAAACAAAAATAATGAATTGCTGGCGTTACTGGCACTGGGGGCTAATCTCCTAAAATCGATGAGTATGTTAAATATAGAAATGGAATTACATTTTTGCTTTGGCATCATAGATTCTGCATTATTATCACACCTATATGATATTGTTTAGACAATTTTAACTGGATCTAATCTTGTCGGTCAAAAAATGAAAGTGCAGAACTCCCATTCCCTTCCTTAATTTTACGATTGTTTGAAATGTACCTAGTTTCCCCGTGTCTGAAATCAAGTAATTACTTTCAACAAGAATGATCTCTAAGCGCACATTAGTTTACTACCGCAACAGAGAGAGCACTACTGAATAATAATTAAATGAGCAGAACAATTATTTTTTCCCATATCCTACCCAAAACGACAAAATCAATATGATTACTGCATCATTCTTTGTTGTACTTTGCTTTTTGCCACCAATTACAGCGAAAACGCACTTTTATGCTAATTAAAACACAGCGTGACTGCGCACATATCAGGCGTTTTGCAAAGCCATAATTTACAAAACATTAATATAAGACAAATGTTCGTCGACTTCTCCGCGCTCGTCCGCTCAGACGCTTTCAATTGACCCAGTGTCTCTCCCTTTATACCAATCACTTTCTGACGACGCAGAATTCAATCGCATTTTCTTCTTGCTGACGTCACAAGTCTCAAATGAATCCGCCCTAGTATTACTATACTCGTTAAATAATTAATGCAGCGATAAAAAGAAACATGACAAAGTAACAACACAGCGAAGTAGCCTGCGGTTTGTAAACTTTGAGTATCGTTACGATAAGTCCCCTGTTATCTTTAACATTGCGCGATAGACTCCCAGATTTAGCCGAATAATTTCCCATCGCATATAATGCGCTCAGTTATTTTTTATACAGAAAGGTTAATGAATGCCGCAAGACTTCTGACATTCGACGTGGCTTTCCTCTAGAACGATGCCGAAATATGTAAATCTTTTGTGCAAGTATTTCGTGGAAGACGTTATAATTTAATCTATAATTTTGCATCCTACTCGCTCTCCTTCATTTCTCGTCTGCACACCTACTACGACGCGTGAAGAGGCGCGTCGCAATATCGATTACGGTAATAATCGCGGTGTTCGTTCAAAAGCGTGCGTGGTGGCGTGCGACTGACGAAACTTGGGAGGAGACGAAAATCGATCACAAGTATGTGAAAGTGTGGCCGCCGTGATTTGCAAGTTAATGTCTGGGTTGCTGACGTCAGCCGACAGACGAGATTTCGCAAAAGTGCGTTTCAGAGTGCAGCACGAAACGCTTTTCTCCCGTCTTTGCTCGGATAGTTTGTACTCTTGCGTTTTTGCTCCAGTGCGTACGATCTTCTTCTTCTTCTACGATATCTGATAGAGTCAAAGTGTACAATGATTATCAAAACTTGTATTCTAATAATTTTAGCAACGTATGGTCCTGTTTTAGATTTCAAAAAGTTATCAAGTTGTTTCTCGCTGTCTTCAGTTTTCCCGCTTCCACTACTGTGGCAACACTAGGAAAATGAGAACAAAGCCCAAGTCGAATGAAACAGGTTTGTAATAAAACCTACCCTCTCCTAACAACTTCGCAACCAATAACTTTCATATTGAAACATTGAGAGCGAAGAATTATTTTATGTTTTATTTCTGGGTGTACTTCAAGAGTTCTGTCATAAGATGATTGGCCACCAACTCATGAAAGCGTAGAAATTCTTACCTTGGCGTTGTGGGAGGTGGATATAAAATTTCTGACACATAAATGACGTTTTATTAGATTTTAAAGTTCACAAGCTTGAATTTCCGCTGTTTCGGGGTGCTAACTCCCCAAGTTCCTACTCCTGCCAAATTTTTAAGCATCTGAAGCAGTTTTTAAGCTTACACTACAAATTCCATGGTCTAGCTTTGTGAAAATTCCGAAAAACATGAATGTGCATATCACGTATTCACTAGTATGTTTGATAACACTGCTAAATATGTTACAGCTATATCTTTCAGCAGCACAAGATAATTATTATTATATTTTAGATATCTCGTATTTCAACGAACTTTTGACACCAGAGATATTATCATTATTTGGAATAGCTATTCTATTCCTGTTCATTCTCCTGTTTACTTCCATTTTTGTCGCGTACCGGCAATACTGTCGAAAGGTAATCAAATTGAATTTGTTCTATAAAATTTACTAACTTAAATAATAGCCGTAACAGACGAGATTGACCTTGAGGCCCATTTTTGAGTTGCTCTAGCAGTCTGAAGGCTTTTGCACGAAACCTTGTCATGAGAACTAGTGCAGTTACAGTTGCGGGAAGCGCGCTAGTTGATCGGCTACGACGTATGCACAAGAAATATTCCCTATTACGCCTAACCTAACCAATTGCAGCACTTCCGCGATTGTAACCGCTATAGTTGTGATATGCATAATGTTTCGGATTGGGCCGTTGAGAGAGCGATAAAATGTTGCTCCACTACTTAAATGGGATCCCTACCGCCGTGGTAAATTTTAACAGGAGAATGAAATATTCTGACGGCGTGGCTGAAAAGTCGCAAATGCGCAAAATAACGTCCCGAAAAATCGTCTACTAAAATTCGCAATTTTTAGTGTGAGGTAGCGCGATGCGGACTTCTTACATTTTCTTTTCAGCGACCACCGACAATTGGCACAGAAACGGAAGAATATGGAGCTTTACACGAGTAGTCTTGTTTGATGTTACCTCATCTGTGCGCATATTTGATTGATTTTGGGCCCGACGTTGCATACATTTCACGTGTATTCAACTTTCATAATTCATATCATTGAATAATAACTGCGTGTAAACGATCGTAACCTTATAAAATTGCAAAATTAGATTTCGAACAATTATTTCCAGCAGTTCTTTGCCGCTAAAGAATTTGTTTCGCTAAAAGTTTATCTTGCTTGCGTATCTTTCAGCGGCCATAATCGTTCGTTACTAAACGGCTACTTATGTCAATGTTATCAATGAACTGAAGGGAACATGATTCAAGGGCGGGATATGTTCGATTTTATCATGTAAGTGCGTCATATGATTCGTCAGAAATGATATCACTGCATTAATGTGGAAAATAAAAATGCAAAAAACAATGTGTGCGACTAGAAGCAATTTTCGTAGTCAATGCCCTTTCATACAGAAAAAAGTAAACAACCATCGTTAAACTGAATAATGTTCAGTGTTTTATATTTATAAACTGCGACTGGTTATAAAGATTATATGAAGTTTGTTTCCGTAGCCACTCAAAATTTTTAATGTCTTAAAATAATACGCACACCAGATCATCTTGAAGTCTGCACGCAAAGTTGAAGCAAACTGTTTCATTCAAAATCATTACACTTTTGACGAAGCGGCATATGCTTTGCCTGATGTTTGATGATTGCCTGATGTTTGATGCGTGCAACTGTCGCCGTCCAAAACCCAATTTCACAATGCTGTCTCATCATTCGATATTGATTACTCGACACCATATTTACATTATCATAACTGCCTTGTTATGTGCAGGATTATGACTCAAGAAATGTTTGTAACCAGAGTCTCAATTGGCTTATGTTAAAGCAGTTATGACAACACAATATGAGTGTTGCGTATTGAATGTTAAATGTTGAGATAGTGTTGTGAGTGGGGCCCGAAGCTGTCGCTTTGCCTTTGCTTTGGCGTAAGAGTTGTAAAATGAGCCGAGCATAACGACCGCGTTATCACCATCAAAATACTTTGCGAACAGTCTATGTTGTGAAATAAAATGTGATGGGTACAGCTGCAAAACAGGCATGGCTTTACGGTCGCGTTATCGCTACCCGAAGCACTTTTCAAACAGTGCATGCCGTGAAGTGAAACTTGATGCCATGCAGGCGCACCCTCAAATGTCCGTAGCAAGTGACGTGAAATTGTCCCAAGTTACTATAACATCATCCTTATCAGCTGGGCCGAAAGGATTAAGCAAGTTGTCCGACCAACCAGCGATCACTGGCGTGGGTTGTCTCATTACACTCGATTTTAACAGCGCTTATAAATTTCATAATTGTTCTCAGAGTTGCTTGTGTCACCCTCTTCCCCGCTTTGCCGTTGCTGCCGACATCTCTTCTTTATTAGAACATTGCTCACTTATTTTTCGAAATGAACGGTAAGTAAATGCATGGTTCCAACCTTAATTACTATGGAAAAGGAGAGCACCGTCGCTGGTGGACGGTCCGTTATGTTGGCGAACAGAAGACAGGGGTCATCTTAAGCTACGCTATCGGACAATTCATACGCGTCAAAATGGACTGGTCCAAAATTGTTTATACTAAGAACCGCTTTAAATGTCACGAAATACTGAGTACAATGCATTCTGTTGAGTGACGCGTCCGTTTCGTCCTAAAGGATCCAAATCAGCCGTCGCTCCTCAACGACCGATCGCTATTCTTTTGCGAAGTACTTACGAGCGGGACTATAGTTTACTTAAAGCTTTCATTTTACAATTATAATTTATTTCAGGCAAAACCGAGTATCCCAAAGGAGAGCTGTTTACAATCGATTTGAAAAAGGGCGATGAGCGCGTCGAATTCGGTTTTGGTCTCATTACCAATGGTCGAAATTATCTCGAAGTAGTTAGAATAATCCCCGACTCTGACGCAGCACGATCACCACTTAAAATTCGTGAGTATCGCGTTTAATACGAAAGTTATTTGTTAGCATTGCCTACCAAGGCATAAGTGAGAGTCTGATGGACAAGGCAGTCTCAACGCCGTTGGTTTAAAATTTTTGTTACGCAATGTTGCAGGATTTTAATACACGTAGGAAAATTTATGAAAATTAAAAAATGAAAGCTTCAAGATCTGAAACAGTAGATTTTTATACACAATATTGTATAAAATGAGATTGAGGGAACTCTGCACGTTAACTAGTGTGGCAATAGTACGAACTATCAAATATGGGTACTATAAAATTTTTAGTTAAAGTGTCTTGGAATTTGTTTCCAACTTTTAAGCCCGATCCTACTCGAGGTTGAAGTGGCGGAATTCGGTTTTATAGCATGAAACAGTCTAGTCTATTAGCAATAACGTAACTTTTTTCGTATTCATGCACGTCATTGTCCCAATAATATAATAAATGCCGTACTTCTCCCAGGTGACATACTCCTGACTATTGGAGGTGAAGAAATTTTCAAAAAAGGCAAAGAGGCATATTATGCTGCAATTCAGAAAATCGCCGAAGGAGCAGTGGCGACTATGCGATTTTGCCATCCTCTGCTATACACTACGATCGAGAACCTATCTGAACAACGTAAGTGTGCAGTATTATCAGTACAGTTATCGACTGTGCGTTGCATTTTTCTGTAGGCTTCAATAATCGTTCTTATTATTCTCTGTCTCTTGTCTGCTTTCTGAACGATCAGCGCACTCGTACTTCCGCACATCTGATTCTGAGAGTCCATGCATTTTTTAAAAATATTGTCCTACCTTTCGCAGAACTAAGCAAATACCGTGACTAACTTTCAGAAACATCGTCATACTTTGAACGTCTCAAATCTGCCGTCGATAACGATGATCCAAGTGCCATGCAAACAGTCAATAATAGGTAAAAAAGCCACACATGTTTTATGAATAGTTACCTACTTACTCAAATTTTGTTCAATTTCAGTTTATATGAATATCACATTCAATTGATGAATAGCGACGTTGTTTGGCCACTGCATCGAGCCATCATGGGAAATCATGTTAAAGTGGCTGAAATCCTGACTAGTAATTATGGAATTCACGATTTGGATGCGTTTTCAGAAACTTACAAGGTTGGTAGTGCGATAAAGTCGTTGCTATGAAAAGTATACCATATTTCGGCTCTTTTGATTCTCAAATGAACTATGGAACGGCACGTCAACGATTCACTACACACGCTGAGCGCTGAAACGCATTACTTTATTCCATAATAATATTGTTAAACTGCGCACGCGATATCTTTGTCTGCAAACTCTCCATTATCCTATAAATCAAAAAATATCATAGTGTAAACACTGCCTCAAAAAGTTTATTTGAAGCGAATCTGAAATTATTTGGTAATGCTACACAACTTGGTCTTCGCTAGCAGTAAGGTTGCGTTGGGCGTAACTATATATATGCGCGTGTGGGGAAAAAATTCGGTCAAAGCAGCCATGTCGTCCCGTTTATAAAAGAACTTTATCGCGTACCTTGCCTTTCTTCGTATCTGGTCGACTTTATTGATTTTTATTGCAAGAAATGCTTAATAAACATTAAAATGCCTTCTTAATAATCCTCTTTCTTTCAACTGTAGGAACGTGTCATTATTCTTGCACATTACTTTTGTTTAGGGAACGACACTAACGCTGGCTGCGCGCAGTGGGCAGTACGATATCGTAGAGAAACTGCTATCTTTCGGTGCATACTCAAGTCATCCGCTTAGTTTGTCTTGGAATCCATTGAGAGCTGCCATTCAATCGGGACATGACGATGTGGCGCTCTTACTGGCCGAGAAACATCACGGTACTACTTATATTTCTCGTCAGTAAAGTTGATTCAATGCAGTATTCCAATCTGTCAGCATCACAAGTCCTAATTTTTTATCATCACTTATGTTTAGATTTACAGTCTGCTAAGACAGTGGCTTATAAATGTTTAATTCACCTCGCGGTCGCATATGGGAGGTTGCACCTGCTGGATCGCTGGTGGAAAGAGGGTATGAATCCAAATCAGTCGATGCCGGAAGATTTGTCGTCAGATGCCGACTTCTCGCCCAGCCGTACTCTTGCCACTGCGCTGACAAAGTATGAAGCTTCACAAAACGACGACGAAAAGGGTTCAGTTTTTATCCTTTTATTAATCTTAATGTGTCATCAGTTTTTTGTGTCTCTCTCTACTATTTGTCTTGCTTGCCTCTATTGAACAAAGATCATTTTCAATGTTGCTGAAATGAAATAGTCGGAACACTAAATACGCCGTAATAAGCGCCATAAATTTGACGAACTATCGCTTTTATGTATCGACTTAATATCACACTTTGAAACGTTTTTAATGAAACGTTTTAAAGTCTCAGTTCTCAGCACACCCCCATGTTTTGACTGTGATTTCTGTCTCATTAAATTTGCAACATCGTTGCATTTGCACGGAACTGTACTAATAAGTAAAAATTACTCTGTTCTTTCAGAAGGAAGAAGAAAAATTGTCGCTTTTCTCCTTGACAAAGGTGCATCGATTGACGACGAGATTATGCGTTCTTGCTTCACTGCAGTCACAAGCTACATGAATTGGCAAAAAGTAAGTAAATATGCATTCAGTTAAAAAACAACATATACATACATTTGAAGAAAGCAGTAATCTTAAAAATGTCACCCAAAAATGCTATTAAAGAAAAAATGTAACGTCTTAATTAGCGTCAAGTAAAAATATTTGATTAAGTTAAAGCGCAACAGGAGAATAGAAAAAGTTACAAGTTTTCGAAGATGCGCATTTGAATTCATTTCAGGGAGCCAGTTCATGGGCCATCGTTAACCTAAGCAACGTTAAAACTATCGATTTCAAGCATTGGCTGACGCCTGAGAACGGCTCACTCACTGCACTCGACTTATCTAACAGCCTCATCAAAACGTTGCCCTCATCTGTTCCATGGGATTTTCCAAACATCAGAACTTTCGTAATGAACAATTGCAAAGAGCTGACCAAACTATCCGAGTCAAAAGATGCGAAACCATCGTGCAAAAAGTCAGTAGCACGTGCCACATTTGTTATTTTACATAACGAACGTACTGGTTAGTCGTATCTGACAGCCTTCGTGCGAGAGTCTCTTATTGTATTTCATATTCCAATAGCGTATATTATACTTTAGAAAGCCTTAGAATATTGTAAGTATGACTGAACTATAGGCTCCAATCTTCTTCCTGGTTAGACATTGGAGGGATCCCGGGTACTGATGAAATTATTATTTAGTCCGGTGGAGAATCATAACCTTCGTCTCATATACTTGCCCATCTTCAAGTCATAATCTGAAAAAATTTTAGTATGAAAAAAGAGGCTTAACAAGGGTGGCAATCGGCGGTTATATATACAAATTAGCATGGGCAAAACTATGAGGGATAGGTGAGGGGAAAATCTCCTATTTTCAGAATTTATTCTGTTCCTGGAAATAATCAAGCATTTTCCACATCTCTGCTGTTCCCTTAGTCCCCATTTCTAGCTTCACGCCTCTAGATTTGCAAGGGTTCTCAGAATAAATTTGCTCTGTCACTATATGTTTGCTATTAAACTATTTCATGAATTGTCAGGAGCAGTGTCCTGCCGAGCTTAACAAAGTTTTTATAGGCTTACCACCGTCTCACTTTGCTACAATCCAAAGTTAACCACACTACCTCTGAACTATTTCCGACTGAAAAATTTGACTGAACTTAAAGTAATGCAGTCCGCATTGTCTTTCCTTCCATGGAGTAACGATAACCTAGTCGAGGACACGAAAGGTATGAATTTTAATTTAGTAGAATCATAACTCGAATGAATTTCATTGAAAATTCTATTGTCAAAAACAAAATATTTTAGCATGGAAATGTTTTAAGCTGAAAGTCTTGAAAATGAATGGAAATCGGTTGCGTGAATTTTCTGTCAGCTTGCCCAAAGGAGTTTTGGTTCGTTGAATATTTTCCTTGGGAGGTTTACAGCTGGTGATACACTGTAAAGAACATTTTTAGAAACTAATTGATTTATCGGACAATCAACTGACATGCATCAATGTTTCAAGCTGTAGCAAATCGTTGAAAAAGTTATACTTACGGAACAATCAGTTTCGCACGTTTCCCGATTCAGTGTGCGCATTGGAAAAACTGATTGAGCTGGACATCTCTCAAAATTTCATTGAGCAATTGCCGGTATCTGAATGGAACTGCAGAGACTTGGACAATTTGAATTTGGCACAGAATAAGCTTGGCCACAGTACCTCAAACAATCTCGAAGTCAATCTGCCAAAAGTTTGCGACGACAGACTGAGCGAGCTTAATTTAAGCGACAATGAGCTACAGGCCATTCCTGACAGCGTTATCAACTTTCGGCGTCTTTTCTCACTAAATATTAGCAAGTAAGTGACGCACTTGTCAAAAAGGTGTACCAAGAAGTCGTTTTCGTAAAGCTACTGTAATTGTTACTTTCAATAATTCAATTCTTCAATCAATCAATTCAATTCAGTCTGCAAGACGATTTGGTTGTTTGGGGCACTTGATGCTCTAAAACCCGTCCCCACCCCGCTTAGTAAACTTGTGTTTTGCAATAATTCATTTCGTCTTCAATTTCAGTTGAACATTTTGCAAACATGTAAAGGTTATGCTGTTACAAAGGCTCGTTCTTTTGTAGGTACAAACGATTCTATGTTCATAATAAGTGCACATTCTTTTATGCATTCAGCACTTATCTGTTTCAGCAATGCAATCACAAACATTCCACCAGCTTTGGCCAGTTTGCGAAAACTAAAGGTTTTAAATGTGACGGGCTTGAATCTGTCGAAAATGCCAAAAGAGCTTAATCCAGGTTTGTGGCATTTAGTCTTAATATAGTCAACTATACAGCCAATATACATGTGTGTGGATGAAAGTGCAAATATTGATAAACATTCGTGAGCTCTTTACCAAATAGCTTATTTTAATGCAGTTGTATGTTGATGGAAGAGTAAAAAGCATACCAAATTATTCTTGACTGAGTAAAATTTTTCATTGTGTTTTCATCTGATAATTTAGCATTCATGGCGCCAAAGCAAGTTTTGACTGCAAATATTATGACATATTTGACAAATCAATATCGCAAGAAGATTGGATTTCATCGGGTAAAGTTGATTGTACTTGGCGATGACGACTGTGGCAAAACAAAGGTGATTCAAACGCTCACTGGAAATGGCAAATTTTTCGAACAGGATGCGATCGTCGGCTTCACCAATTGGTCTCTACGCAATGATAAGGTCGGTAGAATAAACTAATTTTCATATGATGATTTTCGTTTTCGCTCGTTTGTAGTAACGAACATCTATCCGTTCCCTAAGACTACGATACTTCCCCCATCCGCCTGCATTTCTTCCCGTGTCCCCGTGTTACGATATGCGTAAAAAATTGCTTTGACAAGAGTCTTTGTTTTAGAAGGCCTCTCCAATCGATGTTACAATTCTGGAGCTGCGAGGAGAAGAGCACCAACAGTTTCATCGAGTTTTCATAACTCCCAAAGCACATTACTTGATTGTAGTGCGACTGGATAAGCCTATCTCAAAAAATTTATACAACTATCTACTCAGCATTAAAGTATGACTTAAATATCGAACCTTCGCCATCTTTGAGGAACTAAAGGCTGCCCTATATAGCCTATGCATTCGTCCCTCTATATAATGTGGGGATGTTTAGAGGATAGCGCGCATTTGCGTCGTACTCATAAATTAGCAGGGAGCATGTATGCTAATTCCCTCGGGCCAAGATTTTGTTTCGAGACTCAAATACTGCCCCCACGCCTTTATAAATCATATCATTTTCAAACGCCAACAGTGCGCTCTTTCTTTTCGTGAACGAATTGCGGAATAAAGCGTAAATATGAAAGACCCAATTAAACTATTTGCGATATATTTAAATATGATTCTATTTAAGGAGCGATCTGCAGGCGCTAACGCGTCAGTTTTCGTTGTGGCAACACATTTGGACAATCTGAGTTTAAACGGCAACAATATCACATCAAAGAAAGCAGCAACCAACGAAGTAATTAGCAAACTAGCAAGATCGGTTGGTTGCCAAGTAAATGAGAAAATGTTTTCGGTAAGATCCATTATTTCAAGTATTCGCATGGAACAAAATTCAATATAATGAGCTAATAATACGATAGTAACTTTAATATGTTCTGTGCTAAACAAGCATTGTTATTCCGTATGTTTGCACTTTGAATCAGATTTTACTGATTGATTTTGCACCTAATGAAAATTTATCTAAGCGAATAATGGCAACATTTCATTAAGGTGGATACGGGAAAAGAAAAAACTTTGCTACTGGAGGCTTTACTTAGTTCTTTTACTTCACAAATACAAGGCGAAATTGTACCGGAAAGCTACGTGACTATCGCAAATCAAATTTGCGGCGATGAATCAAGACTGAAGAGGAACGCTATTAACTTAACTTCATTGTTGGCCACAGTTCAAAAAGCGAGCAATGTCGACAATGATATAAATGATCCAGAAGAAATAAATCATGGTTTGTTGATAATCACTATAATCCTGAATTTTTTCACATAGGAATTCATAGTCTTTAGCATAATACCAAAAGTTTGCATCATCCGCATTACAGGAGGGGGGAGGGAGGTGGCAGGTAGGATAAGCCAACCCTCACCAGGACGGCTTTATCTTCATTACTTTCTTTCTAATCCCAAAATTTCCGCAGTTCCATAGCCGCTTTCTCACCGTTTTTTGATCAAGTGGGCGCGGCTGTCTAGTAATGAGCTGGACACGTACTGTCTGTAAGTGCTGCAGAACGACAAGCCATTCTGTCGGCGAATAAAGGATAGGCGATCGAATGGTGACAAGAGACAGCTCGTGTGCACGCAAACGGACTAAATTGATGCGTAGTGTGCAATGACTTACGATATTTAAAACTGTTTAGGAACATTTTTTATACAGGCTGTTAAAAGTGGCGTCTATTCAGACGCGTGTAGACTAGTACTGCCTCTTTTGTGTTAGCAGATCGTCCAGATTATCACCTGTCTTTTTTTGCTGACGAATTGAACGGTTCGCAAACACTTTTTGGTAGTATTTATGGGAGAGAGTGTATAACCTTCTTGGGATCTGAGCCCTTGGATATTTTATAGTGATATGATCACCCATATGCATTGAAAGAAACGCCATAGAAATGTTAATTTGCTAAGCTGTCTAAATAATTTCTAGTCATATCGCTCTTCAACGAAAGAGGCGTGTTTCTTCACCATGACACCACGCAGAAAGGCAACGATCATGAATGGTTTTACTTGAATCCCACATGGTTATCTCAAGCGATGACTGCTCTTATAGAAAATCAGGTATCCGTTTGATGCAAGCCATCAATTCTCTCTTTAGTTTGGTCGGAAAAGGGCGAATACGAAACAAAATGTTTGCAATGAACTGACATGGCAAATCCATTCCAATCGCCGATTTCATCTTTCCGATTCCAGGGACTAATTTAATGAAATTAACAAAATTGCAAGCGCGGTAATTGTTCAGAAAACTGAAAATAGCTGGAAATGACCGAATAAATGACCGATCATCGCGCTTTCAATTCCATATTTTTGCAATTCCGCAGTGCAATAGTTTTATGAAATTTGGCCTCCCAGAGCGCAGCTAAGGTAACGGTACCGACATTTTATTTGCGTGTGGAGCATTCAGTGCTGTGCCATCATGGGGGACTATATTTAATTCCTTGGTATGAAGTAATGAGATATTAAGAAATCCATAATTAAATGCACTATGTCACAATGCTATATCGAGATGATATTGTGAATTTCAGTCACGATTGCGTCAACATAAAATTCAAGATCTACTCGATGTCCTCAAAAGATCACTTCAAGTGGGAAATTCGTGTGCCGACGATGTCATAGACATTATGCTTCGTTTCGAGTTAATTCTGAAACTAGATAACAAACAGTAAGTCAGAATGCACGAAACCGATTTCAAACGCGATATTTTCGATTTAGCGCTCTTATTCTCAACAATCTTCCACAAGAAGGACCAGAAACAAGTTTTAAACTAGACGGTTCGCACGTCTGTCGATTGTACCGTCTGCAGAACACACCTCCTGGCTTTTGGAGTCGATTAATCGGACGTCTTATCATTCTCTTTAATGCAACTCCACAGATGTCCGCTTCCGAGCCAGACGACGCACGCATTCACTATTTTTCCTTACCACGCCGCTTGGAAAAAGAAATGACATTTTATTGGGCGAAGGGTTACCAGCTGAAAAGCAAAAAAGGGCTGCTTCGAGTTGAACCGCTTGAGAAAAGTCAACTTGCCGCGGGAATAAAAGGCGATAATTTTTGCAATGGCGTGCTAGTAAGCTGGCATTGGACGGACAGAAAAGACGGCCATAAGTATGAAGAGGATTGGTCAGATCAGCCATATTTTGGCATGACCATTGATGAAATTGATCAACTTTTACAAGAATGGTATCCATATGCAGGTGGGAAACACTATTCGATTGTTATACCGACGTTGAAAAGCTTCAAAGATATAATTTTAGTACTCGAACATGTAAAAATGTTGCAATCGTCCTAAATGACGATGGCAAATCTAGGATTCTTGGGTCAATCTCGCAGGATTAACGCGCGTTTTTGCGGCTGAGTTGAAGAGTTTTTGTTGAATAGAGTCAAACAGGGTTTATAAACTGTTTCCTCGGATTGGGCTAAACGCGGCACTTTGGCTTATTCGGTTAAAAAGTATCCTGCGCTTTGCTAAGCGGGCAAGCACCATTTTATAGAAGCTTCAGCATAATTTATTATTTATTCATATACCATTTCTACTTTTACAATATTAAGTTAAATCAGAGGTTTCATATCAAATCCGTTTCCATATTCATTTGACATGGTAAATGCCTTTTTTAATTGAAAAACGTCATATTTAATTTTGAAAATGTCTTTGTATACGCGATAATGGTACACTGGAGTAATATTGAGATTTCTTTACAAAGAAATTATATTTTGCCGTTTTTTTCACTGCCTCTGCAATTTATCCGTTGCGTTCGTTTTTTCAGACGAAAATACGAACGTGCAAAAGCAAGCAATCTGTTCCATTTGCTCAGAGAAATATTTTACTGGCAAGCTGAACAATTTTGCTTATCCTTCGACAGAAAACAGCAGTAATTATGTGAAATTTCGCGTCAACGGTCCTCTTATAAGCGTCATGTCTTTAAAGGATGTAACTGGACTGGCGACGGTGACTAATGAAGTTACTTGCGAACAGCATGTAAACGAAAATGTTCCACTTGAAAATCTAATCCCTGATCTGCTTATGCTTGACTTGATAAAAACGTATCGTATCGAACACAGAATCGACATTATTGAGCCGCTGGGAAAAGGTGAGAGGTGTTTCGTCCGAAATACTCGTGCTTTGACTTAAACTCCCCGTTATTTGCAAACTCTAATTAGTTATTATTAACTTCAGCTTGAATTGTAGAAGGCCTGGACTGAAATTTCCCTCGTTTTCCCAAAGTTTGTTTGCTATTCAACTCTTAATGGATTCATAAACATCAATAAATCACCTACATCATCAGATCTGTAATAGATATTCTTGTCGGAATAATGATTGTCTGAATTCAGGAGGACAGGCCGCCGTTTTCAAAGGAAGCTTGCCGAATGGTGAATTGTGTGCAGCAAAGACATTCTTTCGAGCGGAAGAATTTGGTGCCCAACTAGCTCTATACACTGCCTCGAGGACTGTTGACGATCGCTTATCGTTTATTGCAAATGAGCGAAATCCACTGCGACCTTCCATAGTCTATGGTCTGACATCAGATCTCTCACTAGTTTCGGCAGAGCGCAGTTTCACCGCCGGCCGTGAATGGATAGAGAGTCAAACTTTGGCAGCGCTGTGCGCCATGCGTAGAGAGGTACGGTAGGCTCGAGCTTAATACACCACAAGCGCCAATAAATAATTACATGAACATTATTTTGGATACCCAATCTGCGCAAAAATAGAGGGATTCTCGTAACGTGCATCCGAATTCTTGGAGAACTCATAATTCATAATTAATGAAAAATAATCTTTCGATTTATTTGAGGGGACATTTAATTAATTGCATTGTTTTGATTTTCAGGCTACAATACTCTGTAAACTCAATCATCCTCTCATAATTCGCATGCTCGGCATCGTTGTGGAGCCACATCGACCTTTCTATATTCTTCTGGAGTTGGCAAAAGAAGGAAATATGTGCGATTACATCTTAAAATGTGCTAAAAGAACGAAGCGCGAAAAAAGAAAGCGCGCAACAGTTGGTACGTTTCGCTTAAAGGGGCGAACGGTCAGAGATAGTACAGATTCTTGGTTATGGCCAGAAACTAAGTAATACAAATATAATATATTAGTGGTAGATATTTTTTCATTTGTTTTCATAAAGTAAAACGTGCTCATAACGTTCACAAATCATATTCAGGGAAAACTATCGTATGTTTGTTTCTCATGAGCATAAGTGGTCTTATTCGACAAGCTCGATCACTTATACTAATGCAATTAATGTAGTATTGTTATTGATAGAGTATCTGCGTTTATATAAATCATTGAGCCAATCGAGTGAAGCTGCTTATGCCCATGGAAAGACAAATGCGGTCGTTTTCAATAGTGAAATTCCCTTTAAAATGAGCATCGCAGAGCAAAATGTATACCTTTCAGACGCAGAGACTTTTTACGGTCTCTTTGCTGACCGCTATTTCATCTACAAACTTGCATGGCAAATTGCAATCGCATTGGAATATCTGCACAATGAGGAAATCATCTACCACGACCTCAAACCACAAAATGTGCTGCTCTTTTCTAAGGATCCGAAAGATAATGTGTTAGCAAAACTGTCCGACTTTGCCATATCTCGCCAAGCCGATCCACAAGGAAACATGGGTTCGAAAGGCACCCTGGGGTATCAGGCACCTGAACTTCTTGATAGTGCTGTTTACAATGCACAGGTATGACTTTCGAAATTTGCATATTGTTAAACTGCCTTATTAAAAACTTTTCTATCGCAACTAATCGATTTCAGGTCGACATATACTCCTACGGAATGCTGCTATATCTGCTATTAGCAGGGGAACATCCATTTTATGAATTTACCGGGCCAGATGTCTTTGTTCAAGTTGCAGAAAAAGTCCGTTTCGGCATTCGACCTTCACTGATGGTACAGTCTTTGGTTACTTCATATTGAGTAGTTGTACGATAGATTCGAAATTTGCCGTCAACACCCGCTAGAAGTTCTAAATCTCGTGCATGTGCTAACACCCGCTCACTTTTACATTATATCAGATAAGATTTTCATACTGCACGACCGTAGTTTATTAACTGTTCTCTTTCTCTGAAAGATTACCCATCTTTAACTCAGCTGTTTACATTTTTGTACTGGTTTATTGGTGTTTTATTCATTGTGTACAACCGAAGAAAGTTTTAGCGTGCTTCGGTAAAGCCGAATTTTGCGTCTCTTGAAGCGATGATGCAAAAGTGCTGGGCAGCGAAACCGTCAGATCGGCCAGCGGCTTCCGACTTGCGGCAGGAGTTTGAAACTTTATCGTTTTACTCGCTCCGTGACACCATTGATATGGAGGTTGCAAATGACATCAATTTATCGTACCGTATTTATTAATTTCGGTTAAATTTTTAGCCCTCGCCTGCTGAGTCGTTACCGAAGCATAATGGTGCAATTTTCTATGTAGACCCGCTAATAGATACTTCAAAAACAATCCTGCTTGCTATTCCGCAATCGGTATGCGCCGTTTTCTATCTTTCGAACAACATTTCTTTTATGTTAACTCCTTTACCTTGTCTCCATTGCCCAGCTTTGTAATCTTAGCATTGATACGATAGCTAAATAAGAAATCTCATATTCCTTATCCACTGCTGGTATTATTCTGCTGTAACAGAAAATAAGGGAAGAACGCCTCTTCACCAGCCTGAAGACTTTCGATAATATCCAAACCTTTTCGCATTTTCATAGTTCTCAGCCATGGAGGTGTTGAAGCTCAATCGTAAATGTTTGTGCAAAAACTGCTTGGTTTCAGAATTCTGTATGCATTGTTGCTGGCGATGGCAGTCGCTACCAAATGACCGTAATTAACGCAGAAAATAGTGAAAAGATCACACTGACCTTGAAAACTGATCAATACATTACGCTGCTGGCAGCAAGTTCGGATCTTCTTTTCTTCCTCTGCGATAAAAGCATTCCAGATGATCCGACATCGGTACGTTTTAGCATTATCCCATGAATTCGAAATCTTTTTAAGTTTTTTCGTCGAACAATCTTTATTGTGCCACTGGTCCTAACTTTCGAGGTTCCAGGAAGAACGCGTTTTGATATTGAATGCACCTGAATGTGACAGCTCAATGATTTCTCCCTCAGTCGTTCTGGGAGCGTTGAAACTAAGTTTTACCGATGAAACAAGTGCCACAGCATTCTGCGCATATAAGAGTAGTGTAAGTTTGATCTTTCATCATTTATTTCATTATGGCTATTCATTTTGAAAAAATTCAAAGATTTCTGTATCCAATCTGCGACTTGCGCCTTTGAATTTCTAAAGTTAGTCTAATAAGGACATAAAATCAATCAGATTTTATTGATAGTAGTGAAGCAAAGTACTGAGAGATATTCTTTAGCTGAAGTATGAAGAAGATTTATTTGCTCAAAACGTAGGCGAGCAGTTTCATATACTGCACTTATCATAATTCTAACACGAGTAATAAAAATTGCTGGAAGCGCGGTAATTGATCGATTGTGACGTGGGGATGACGAATTTTCACACGCAGGTCAAAGCTGTCTTGTTATAGTGTCGCGAATCACTACATTTTCTCAAATTATCATAGCAAAAGTTTTAGTTGCGACAGTTTTATGAAACAGGCCCTAAGAGACCGTGTTTTTCGTGACATGAAATGAATCTGCGCGCGTCGATTAGTGTTGCATATATGTGTTGCAATTTCGGCTTTTCAGCAATCGCCAGTTCAGCACAAGGTCTTCGTTGGCTATGCGAGTGGCATGATTGCAAGATACACCCTGCCCTTCGACAATCAAGACAAACCCGCATGGAACGATGCGCACATTGTTCGATTGCGAGATAAAATGCCAATCAACGCTTTGGAATGTTATCAATTCGACTCCGACTCTGAAGTGGAGTTGCTCGTTGCCGTTGGCAACACGATTCAATCGCTCAGCACCACTACTGACACCGTTCTTCGATTATTTCCCACGTCTACTCCGATGAATTATATTAGAATCGTTGATAAGACAATTTGGGTCGGCAGTCAGTCTCTGTCTTCGGTTGAGAAGATTTCAATTGCTACTGAAACAGACGTCGATACTGCAAGATGGTTGCAACTTGACGAAGATGAATACAGTGAACTGAAAATGAAGGGAATGACACTTGTCGCCGACAATTTGTGGTGCGCATGTGGGAACGTCATCCGTTTATTTGCCAGTAATGGATCACCATTGGGCTCAATTACTTGTTCCAGCTCTGATGCTGATACAGTAAGAAAACTACACATTATTTGCATC
Organism: Plectus sambesii; assembly: GCA_002796945.1. Lineage (NCBI taxonomy): Eukaryota > Metazoa > Nematoda > Chromadorea > Plectida > Plectidae > Plectus > Plectus sambesii. The sequence continues at coordinate 42,323 of NIUQ01000105.1, read as the reverse complement.
AAATTGAAAGCCCCGATCAGAATTTGAATAATTATTGCGAAAAATATTATATGGCCATACGTGGCAATTTTGTACACTACTGCATATGCTCTTGCCCACCACCCAATAGATTGCTTATGACATTCGCATTTTACTATTGCTATTATCCTATTATTAAATCATTTTAAAAGCATTGGGCATTCTTTAAAAGTCCTACCATTCCATGATGCAAAAGGTATCCTAAAGCATTCATGCAATCAGTCGCATGAAAAGCTTTCCTCACACTGCTGAAGTTTCTCAAGTTGTTTGAAGCTCAAATAACAACCGTTCTGCGTAACAATTGTATGCATTTAGATTGAAGCAATCGAAGTTTGCGGATCCACTGTTATTTCTCTAATTCGAACTGCTGACGGCAGGAAGAAAAAGGTGAGATGGACGTGATTTTGCGTAATAATTTTCATGCTTTTAATTTTTTTAGCTGATGATTTTGGAGGCGCTCAGTGAAGAACATATTCAGCAGCTTAAAATGGACTGGAATCACTGGAGAAATATTTGAGTTTTGTATCTTCGTCACGCTTATTTTGCTTGAAATAGACGAAACGTATTTGTATGCTTATATTAAGTGACCATGATGTTTGAGCAATTACTCGGTGTTCATCAAAGCGATATTTTGGCAGTTGATCTATCGCAATATTATGTGAATATACAAAAGTGTTTTAGTTTTCTGCGTGTTTTAAAGCAATCGAAAGTTAATATGCATTTGAAAAGAGAAGGGAAATTTTTATTCGCACATTTGCAGAACTAAATAGAACAAAGTGATATTCTGCAAAAGATTCGGCCAAAGTTCAATTTTATTCATCGTCTTGGGCATTGTTCTCCGATGCAACCGCGAGCTTGGTCCATCGTACATTCTTGCGGTTTCCGTAGCGCCGGTGGCGGCCGTGGTGATGTCCCTCTCGGAGTTGATTGACCTCCGTCTGCTCGCTCTCGCTGAGTTCCTCCTTGATCACTCGCATTTGCGTCTTCTTCTCGTCCCACTCGAGCGTGTCATCCTCCATTATCGTTCGCATCTTTTCAGCAGCGACTCGAGCATTTGGCGACATGGATGCAATTTTCGCGTCGATTTCGGCCTGAACAAAGACCAGGTGTATTTGAAAGTTGCTATTTATATAGAGTGGACACATAAAGACGCTTTCATTGAGATCCACAGGTTCTATGGACAAAAATTTGTTTCGCAGCCGTTGCCTTCTATTATTCTTTAAAGTATTCTTACTAACGAGGAAATGGTATATAAAGTAGTGAGTGAACCCTTTGAATAAAGGACAATAGAAACTCTTCCCATCGCCCTCAAATTGATGTTTATACTTTATAAAAGCAAACAGCAGCAACGCTTACTTTTTTCTCCAGCTTCTGCTGTTCATGCTCGGCTTTCACCCGCTCGTACTCGCTGAACTGCTCCGAAGTGAACTCCTCTTGCGCCAACTGCATACTGCGCTCCTTCTTCTGCTCGCGGGTTAGGTCGTTGTTCTTGGCAATAGCCTTGAACTTATCTTTCGTCTCCTCATCCAGGTCTTTGTAGAATGAAAGGCGCTTAAGCATGCAGTTGCCTCGTTGACCGCGTCCGCGACCCCACAGACTTTCTATTTCTTCCTTTTCCGATTCGCTCAGCTCGGCCTTGATCTCTGCGACCTGTAATGACGACTATGATTTAAAAAACGAGTGCTAAAGTTTAACTCGCTCTACAAATCATTCATCTATGTAATGCTGTCAAGCTTTTAGTTATCTTTTTCTTTCTTTATCACAAAAAGCGCTATAAGATTTGGCGAAATTTCGAATTATATTGCGATAATTTTGTACACTTTCATAAGAGTTATGAAAATGAAGGATTGGTTCATTATCAACAGCGAAGCCCGAATCCTGAGAAAATAAAGGAAAAATAGAGTGAATCCCTAATATCCCAGTCTTCTGGAGTCTGTAACAGCTCGCGCTTTTCACTAAACACAACAATTGCATTTTTCAAAAGTTGGCATTTATCGGTAGTCTACTCACTATGCGTATATTCCTCGTCGTCTGAAGGATGCGACTTCCGAAAATACGCTTCAAGCATATTTTCAAGAACTACCCTATACTTAAAACGAAAATGAAAGAAAAATAAAGAACAACCATAATACCTTTTGCTTCTTCAGCTTCCAGCCGTCGCGGCCAGAGAGCGTCTCGTCGTGCCAGACGGCGTGAATGCGCTCAGCGGCGGCGCGCGCATTGGGCGACAAAGCGGCCATCTTACGTTCCTTTTCGGTCTTGCGTTCCTGCCAGCGCTGCTCTCGTTCCGCCTGATTCCTTTGGAACTCTGCCAATTGTTCGGGCGTGAGAACGGACTCGGCGAGCTCGTTGATCTGCGCCTTCTTCTCGTCGCGGCTGAGGTCGTCGTCGCGCCAGATTTCGACAAACTGTTGCACCACTGTCTCATTCAGCTCCTTGAAGAACGCCAGGCCGTGACGATGCTGGTGATGGTGGCGGCCTTTTCCGCCATGATGACCACGACCACCGCCGCCATGGTGACCTCGTCCTTCTAAAATTTAAAAAAATTGTATTTTCCAATTTTTATTCGCTGAATCCAGCCAATTATTAATAATATAGAGTATGTGACGGATATAATGTTATGATGAAGAAATAAAGGTATACACTGGAGGGCATAGTGATAAATGGGGACATTTTCTCAAAAAGACTTTGAGAATCTTTAAAAGTGTTGATGGCGGCTACGAAAAGCTCTCTTAAGATAGCACATTTACTCTTGCATCAGTCCGCCGTATACTTTCGCTAATGATTGATATAGAGGTGCACAAAATGAACAAAACGTATTTAAAGTTATATCAGAAATAGCGGCGCCGAATTTAGAAAAGCTTTACCTTCGCTAGAGACTTCTTCGTCGTTATCGGGGTAGGCCGCAGCGACGACGAGGAGGACAGCGAATACTACCAGTCGCTTTGAAGACAGCATTGTTGCTCTCAAATATTAGTAGGGCAAGTGGAACAAGGAAACTGATCAATCTGCGCCGCTCGAGTTATTTTATACCAAATTTTGCGCTCGGTGATCGCAGCGATCTTTGATGAGTAGCAGCGACGCTTCCGCTATCACTCGATGTATGATGCAGTGATTTCATATCACTGCGCGTCCGCTTTAGCAACAAACCAATAAACAATTCTTTGGCGGTAGTGAGAATGCGCTTCTTCCGTTGACAGAGATCACTTTCGAAGCGCGTTTGTTTGTTAGTGGCGCAACTGATTCACCGGAAGTGCGGCGGTGTAGAGATAAGTTAGCATGAGAGATACTCGCGCAGGTTGCTTGGTTTTTAGTGCATAAATTGCAATGGCAGCGAAACTGTGCACATCGGTCAGCGGATCGCATGTACCCTACCGTTACATCTATACTTGTAAAATCTTTGTTGACCGGACGCCATTTTATTCATAGGCAGCATCATTTTCGTTTCCTTCTCACAGTCCATAAGACTTCCTCTCGATTGGAATAGTCTCTAATCGTCAACATGTCTGTGTCAGCCCTTTATCAACCCGCTTCTACTTCCTGCGGAAGAAACTCTTTTGCAATTGACAAATTGCTTTCTACCTCTTGTATTGACGCTGTCAGGGACAGTGCAAACTTGGTGCCTTGCGTCCGTCCTATAACTTTAACTGATCATAACTAAACTTTGGCATCATAAATCCATTCGTTTACCATAGTCTGGCTTATCTAAAGGCACTCAAATTCTGGGCGCGCCCCTATATCATCACTATAGCTTATGGACGCTCGATGTCCATACAAAATTTGAATTTACCAGTGATAGCTTTGCTGCCCAAAACTGTTATGTTCGAAAGCGTCTGCGTGTGGAATGGCACGAGACTGATGCAGTTCAATACTATAAGCTAATTTCAGGCTTTTTTAAAAGCATCTTCGCCCCTCAGTTTATGCACCGTGCTACTATTGTGAAGTGTTTTGCTTACATATCACGCTGTCATGCACAAAATTTACAGTAATCCTTTACTGACCGCTGCTAAATGTTCTTCACGCATGAGCATCGCTAAATCTTCAGCCAAAACATCACCGACAGAGGCATTAAACACTTTGAGTCGGAATTTCTTCTTCATAATGTCCAACTGCTCGTCCCGACGCGCATTAACCGGCGCCTCGAAGTAATTTCGCAGCGGGCGTCGAACCTGAAAAGACAGGTAGATGACGGGGTTGGTCTCTGCGGATTAAAATCGCGGTTTTTACATGGTGAAGTGTTCAAAGGCCAGATAGGTCCCAACACGAATATATTCATACTGTAATCATCTCTGTTATTACGAGACATTTACCTAAAATGAGTTCTTTTCCCTCTCACCCTAGTTCTGAGATAAAAAAGTTGTATTATTTGATTCTGAATTGTACAAACACAATTTAAATTTACCCGGTTGTCGGGACAAGACATCACAAATTTGTCGCTTCAAGCTTTCCCGAATCCAACTTGAGTATACGACACGTGCATGCATATGAAAAAGTTGAAGAGAGAAAGAACATTCTAGAATAAGTTTCGCAGACGCTGATACAAGTGGAGTTGAGCGTAAACAGCGATAAAAGCGATCGTGAAAGGCGGTGATGTCAGTGCGTACTTCACGTCTGCCTCTAACAGTAAACAACGCGCGATAAGCAATGAAGACACAACACACACCCACGTATTCACGCATAAAAAACCCTTTTTGGATAGGGAGTGAAGAACTGTTCAAGGAATGATTAATTCGTTAACTTCCCCCACAGAAAATGAGCTGGAAAAGAAATAGCGATGGGATTGTGGATTTGGATGCCCTGCCATGTAACACAGTGCAGTTTTTCAGTGAAAGACTAAGATTCATTTGATCCGTCACTTGGATTTCGGTTCGCCCAGCGAGCATTCGTGTTCTGACCGTTCTCTGGCGTTAGTAGATTCTTATAACATTAGTTATTGAATAAGTATACTTAGTTGAGCACCAACAGCACCGCCACCAACCATAATACCCGCGGGAGAATTGGGAATACAATAAGCTTTAGTGTCGACAATCATCAATCTGATTGAAAGAATAATCGAGAGCTAGAAGAAAGATGAACAAAGCGCATACCTTTAACGCGTTGGGCGGGTAGAGGGCGCAACGCACTTCGCGGTACAGCACCGCCCCTTCCGGTCCTGTCATCTTGGCGGCCTCTCGCCAAAAAATGTCAAAGAAGCGACGCCAGTATGCGTCGTTGAGGCGAACAGTGAGGGAGTTACGCAGATCCGAGTCGACTACTGCGGCAAAGACCGCATAGATCAGATGGCTGAGGGCGATTCGTCTATTCGGCAACTGCTCTTCGCTCTTCTGCGTTTCGAAGACGATCGCCGGGTTCTCGAGGTACGGATCGGCGGCGATGGAGAGGTACCTGAATCAGACACGGTCAGTTTTTGTATGATAGGTGATACGGTAATGGAATGATGAAGCTGAATAAACGTTGTGTTCACGTTTAATCGAATTTGTCTCATTCACATGTATCATTGGAGAGTAACGGCCTGCTTGGAGTGATAATGATTGAGAAGTGGAATGATAAAGCTGAATGGAAGTTTCGTTCACTTTTAATCGAATTTAATTCATCTACACATGCCATGGCAGGGCGAAGTCTAGAGCGCTTCTTCCTACCAAGTTACGCATGTAAAAACCAAGAAACGGCAATCGTTCTTGATGAAAAACGCTGTTCAAGCTCCGAAAAGCAAGCTCATCATTGTCAACTACGGTGCCTGGCGAGATTTCTTGTTACTTGTTGTGGAGTGCGGTCGGACCAGCGATTTTTCTTTGATATCATTTGTATATCATTCTTGCTACTCGCTCTTCCAGTAGGCGGTTGGTTCTCCGCGCTACTCTGTATCCTTCTTACCCCGCGTCTTTCCTTACCGTACGACCGCTCTCGTCGGAATAAATTGTTGCCGAAACCCCAACATTACTGATCGAAAATATTTGGCTATATTCACCTGTTCACTTGTTCCGGACTGAAATCAACGGCCTTGAAGATAGAGGCACGGACGGCAGCGGCGGCTGCCAACGGCCGTAATCGTTCCAAGTCGTTCTCTTCAAATATCAAGTCAATCGAATTGCGCAGCCATTGCCACGCCGCTTTATTCTTCCTCGCGTGACGATAGAATTCGAATTCCGGAGTGGACAGAGCTCGCTTCTTTCGCAATTTTTCATCGCATATAATTTGCTGCAATTTATTTCCTTTTTCTTCAAACAAAGTCGGCTGTCATTAGTATAAATCACATACACAATCATCGCTCATTATATCAGACTAAAACCGTTTTAAATAGTTCTTATCGTTCACTATTTCAGTCGAATTGCAAAAGAAAGTTGTGTACTTACCAGAGAATTGTAAACGTCGTCCAAGCTATTCGGCAAGTCCTTGGCAGCTAGCCGGTCGAGCGTTGGCGCAATTAATGAATTTGAATTCCCGCCGACGCTAGTTCTACCGTATACTTGAAGAAGGAAGAGCATGTCGAGACAGTCGCAGATGTCACTATGCGGCTGCTCCAACAGATTAAAGCCGTGCCTCAAATACTCACTTGCTTCTTCCTCATTTTCTGAGTGGAACAGCAACGAATTTCGTCGCAAGAATCTAGTCTTTAGTTTTAGAATCTGAAATGGAATACAGTAGGGATTTTCTAAACTGGTACAGGAGGGAGCGGTATATTTTGACCGGTATAACCGATATACCTTTATAAATGATTTGTGCCCTGTAAAAAGCATATAGCGAAAATTTCGCACCGAGAAAATCTGTCCACTATAAACGATTTACCATTCAAAAGAACAGTATTGCTATAAACGATTACTACTGTATGCTCAGCGTTTTTATCCGAGGGCAAAAAACGTAGTAAGCATACCTGAAAGAAAGCGCCGCATTCGATAGACTCATATCGATCGAGGAACCATTTGGAGATACTGAACGGCAGTTCCGCACACCATATTAGATGATCCGCCAGTTCTTGATGGATGTCAAAGGCATCGACGAATCGAAGGTAATTGTAGAAATCGATCGGAGCCAGGCGGCCACAGAACGGTGCTATTCTTTCAATCAGAGCCTGGAGGTTCTGAAACGATTTGACTATTTCAATAGGGAGTTGTGAAAGCAATACTCATAAATAGGTTATATACCTTTTCTTTTCATACATTATGCACTTACATAAGGACACTTAAGAAAACCTTATGAGAACCTTTTCCAAATTACAGGAAACATTTTTGACTAAAATAATATTTTAAATGTTCTTTAATTAGAAAATATCTTTATTAAAGTCGAAATGGTATCAATGTAACATAGTTATTTAACCAATGAACATACCTCGGTCTGATCGTATCCAAAGTGCATGTAGTCGGGTAGATACATCTTCCCCAAGGTACTCAAGTATATTCGCCATTCTTCTTCGTCCAATATTGGCAGACGGTGTTTCATGTCAATCAATTGATACTCATTGCTGATTGTCATTGCTTTTGCACGCACCTAAAATAATCTTTGATTAATATCTATATCAAGATTTATTTCACTATTCTGTTACTATTTAATTGATAATTGTTACTATATTACTTTTATAATTATTACTGCTGTGTTAGAGTAGTAATTATTATTACGGCTATTGACAAGCAAACAAATTCACGGTTTAAAATATGTTAAGAGGTGAGTAGGGTGCGGTCTGTTATTCGTTATATAGCCAGGTTATGTGTTGCAACTTGATCGTGTAAGGAAACCAGACCAAGCAAGTGGATTTGTTTGAGTTAACTAATGATCAAGAGATCAGTATAAAGTGAAGAATGGAGAATGTGCATAAAGAAACAGAAGACACAAATAGGATCTAAAGCAACCGCACGGACGCGGGTTAAATAAGAATGAATCTCGCTGATACGGTCAATCATAACGCAATGAACGGCACTCTTGTAGAATAGGGTCCCAAATTACTCAACGCAATGAATCACCATAGATTCACGCGTGTCCACATCGAAACGTCAGGTATTGGGCCGATATTCCTTAAGAGTGTCAAATAAATGATAACAGTGATGAACCTCTTGATTAAGAACGGCAAAAGGTCGCCTTGCGGTGAGTATCTGCTGTCGGCCCGATTCTTTCGTAACTTCCTGCGTGGAGAAGCTGCTGCTGCTGCTGCATGGCAGCCGGAAATGATCCATTTCCAACGTCACTTTCTTGCTGCTCCATTTTTGTATCAATGACCGCGTTAGTCGAGTTCGGATCGTTTGAATTATATGTTGAAGTGTAATTAAGTTGAGGAAACAAGTCGCTGTTGGCCTAAAATGTTCGAGATCGCGCAACAGTAGTCAAATAGAGGAAATTACTACCGGAGTTTCTCGAAAATAAGCCCCGGGCTTATTTACGAGAAATAGCATTTTCGAGCCTCAACATTTTCCTCTAAAATAAGCCCGGGGCTTATTTTCGAGAAATGCAGAAATTGCAGTATTTTGCCCCCAATTCGTTAAAAATTTCACACGCGATCATCACTATTAAGCAGTAGCTGTAATCTATCAATAAGTTTGTGTTGTGCCAATAAGGAAACGAATTCAACATTTATTGTGCAAAAATCGCGATTTGCACTGTGATATAACATGCACATTTAATTAAATCCCGGGCGTATTTTCGAGAAAAGGCAGCAAAAGTGGTATATTTTTTGACGCGGACGGAATAATTTTTGACCGGAAAATAAGCCCGGGGGGTATTTTCGAGAAGACTTTCGAAAATAAGCCCGGGGGGGGCTTATTTTCGGGAGGGCTTATTTTCGAGAAAATCCGGTACGCTAAACTGAGAAACTAAATTTAAAAAATCGAAATTTCCAACCCGCCATAGGGACTGGTGCGATGCTACTAAACGCAGCACTACCTAAGCTATGACCGTTCAACTGTCAGAATCTATATTTAGACTCCTAGGCATTTCTTTTATTGGTTTTTCTATGTTCTAATAAAGTGAAATGTGACTGCGACGACGCTAGCGTTATAAAAAGCAATCAGCTATGAATTTTAATCAGCATGCGATGAATGCGCCGCAATGATTTTGTGAAGAACATCCTATATTTTTAATGCCTGTAGAGTAGATAAGCCTGCAGCCTCGCACTGGACGAATCACTTGCTGCTAACGAAAGAACACAAATAAATCGGTTATTAATTCGAAGCATATTATAACAACAACGAAATTGAGTGCATAGAAATCTGTTGATATTTAAATATATGAAAGAAACAAATAAAGATTTGAACTAATAATTGTGCAAAACAAACATTCGCGTAAAATGACCATAATATATCGAGCACGAAGGACATGTAAAAATAAAAACAAGCAGATAAGATATGTTGACAGATTCGAAGTAGAAATTGAAATAAACAGTTCACATACGTAGGATAGAAAATGAGATAACAGCATTAATGCGCGCATGAAGCGATTCCAGCGCCTGCTCACTTAGCAGCCCAAGCGTCTTGTGCGTCCTTGCAAATTGTGGTATGTGCGTTGTGAGAAAGCGCAGCTTGGGGATCACTGTGGCATTTGAGACAAATGCTTTGAGGTCTGCAGCGAACTGATGACATTGGTTCTCCGGCAAATCCATGGCACCTTCCAGTTGGGAACTCTGCCTTGAAATGGTCCTGTATTCTGCCAAGGTTCGTGAAGAGCTTTTCAAACATCTTGCGATCACTAAGAGTTTGGCTAGCATAACCAAGTGATGCAGCAAGTGTTTGAGGGCCATGCCCAGTCACCATTCTTCTCACATGGTTCCCAACAAAAGTGCCTGTACGGTGGGCACGCACATCAATGCCTAGTGTACGTAGTGCGGCAGCTAACTTTCGTACACATGGGTCGTTGTTTTTAGGAACAACATCCTCAAGAGCGGCCCTTGGAGGAATGTCAAACAGATCAAACTTTTGAAATCGTCCACTTTTCACTACAGTAACAGTACAATATTCTCACTGCTTCAAACAATCGTAATGGGACTGGGAGTACAACACAAGGCCATTACAGGCATGATCGAAGAACATTTGAAAATGGGGCAGGGAGACCCGGAAAGAGTCGAGGGAAAGCACTCGTTTTCGAACCCGAGGTCAACGAAATACACAATTCCCATTAAGACCTTAAGAAATTACTAGCTCTTTCCTTGTTATTGTCTTCCGCTGTACACTAGAAAATGAATGAAATGTCAACACTTAGCTTTGTTCAAACATGCACAAAGTCTTGATATCAGTTAGCCTCCTAAAACAATATGATAACTGCTTGAAAATAATTCTTAATACGAAATGTGCTTTTCGAAGCGATTCGTCCTTTGAGTTAGGGTAATGAAAATCATATATATACGTTCGGATCAGCTTCCGTAATTACCTTCGCGTTCAAAATGTAACTTCATATTGAGGTGCGCCTTCATGAGCATTGACAAGGTGGGACGTATACACACCACATCTTGACTGGCTATGAGTGAAGTGCCTTCACATAGGATGGGCAATAAAAAGAGATAGCGTGGATGTGCATGAACTGTCGTGGCGAATAAAAGACGCCATGGATGATGCACGGACGGTTATGAATTGTTTGCGCATTTCCATGTCAGTATCAATTAAATAGTCTATAAGAAAAAGCACGAAACATTATTTCCTTTCGCTGTGGATTTATGAAATAATCTCCAAATGTTTAGTCAAGACTGACTTTGAAACTGTTACGAAGAAAATAATAAATAGATGACGTAATGGCGAAATAGTATAAATTAACAGAAATTTTTTTGCAGTTTTTTTATCCAAGATTGTATTGGGCAGACTTCGCTCTTAACGAATACCAATCGTTAAACAGGCCTTCTTTAAAAGGGTATGCGCCTTTGCGTTAACTGCGCGCCATCTCTACCATGAGCGCCAATGCCGACAGCTGCGCCGGACATTGATAAATGATCATGACTGGCCGGAGCGGTGTGGACTGGGCAAAAACTGAGAACTGTGGGTAGTCTGCGACCGCATCAGGCGTTGCTCGGCGCGGTGCAGTTATACGCTGAGCGTTTATGTTACGCAGTAGATTGAGAGAACGGCTAGTCTTGCCGCAAAGCGCACTAGGCGATCACGACTCGAAATGAAGCTTTCAAGGTTGGGTTTGCATATTTATCTCTTTCTGTTGGAATATTTTGTCGACATTTTCCCACTTAAATGAATAACCTTTTTGCGGCTAGCTCAGTATTTTTCCGTGGCTCTAAGCTTAGTAAGTTTATTTCAGCAGTTAGTCTGCCCAAAGTTGAAGAACAAGCACGATCCCCTACGAACCAACTGAGTTCGCTTCAAACGCAATATAATCGGAGCTGAGCCAAAACAAACAATATTCAAGTATCGGTGAAGGCAGCAATCATACTTTCTGATTGTATGAGCTATGGAAGAAAAGAAAACTTCAGCTAAATCGTCATCGAATCAGCCGGCCGAACTTGAAGGAACAAGTTCAGCGGCAAAGAGCTCAACTGCATCATCTTCAGCTAAAAGGCAGTTACCGCAAGATGATTACAATGAGGGTCTAAATAATATTCTCAGCACCGAAAGAACAAACACTGAAGGCACAGTGCTGATGGAATCAACAAAACCATCTACTTCATCCGCTTTATGCAATGAACTACATCCTGTGTAAGTATCAAAAATATTATGGTTGAAATTGCGGTTTTTAACTGGCTGCAAACTGAAATTTCACATTCAATATAATCTAAGGTCTAGCGTTAGTCAATTAATTGATGAATAAAATTAAAAAACTAACTTGCTTGCCCCTCATAAAACATTTCTGTTCATAATACTGCAGCGTCTGTATAAAGCCAAATCAAAGGGTTCATAAAAATGACTATTTTAATAGTATAGCAATACTAAGAAAAAAACTTTAAATGAACGATATACATAAAATTCTTGGCGATTTTAGGTTAGGAGGTTCAATTCTTTCAACGACTATTAAATACAAAGTTTATGCAAAATAATACAACGCGCATGATAACTAAAATTTCAAATTATGACATTTTAAACTGAATTTTTGAATCACGCAAATCGACTTCAATGAAAATCTGATAATCAGCGAAACTAAACGGGATATTGTTGTGTTCACTTATTAATAACCACCTAACGACACAGTACTTTATTACGCAAGCGTGGTATCCTTGTGAGAGTCAAATAATTGTAGACCGTCCACTAGAAATCCATAATTACTGCTGAAAATAGCAAATGACGTAATCAAATAGTACTGGACCACTGTAAGCTTTTTTCAAAAGAACTCATTTAATATTCTACGTATGAAAATTAAAAGTGCTTCGATTTACCTATCATGCTGCAGTAGAGCTAATAAACGTCACTCAATTGCCGTTGAAAGAAACGTCTATCATGTGTCTCTAATAGCTGTTTTCAAATTTCCTGACTTACCTTTAACTACATATAATTTGCTTGTTGAAAAGAACTGGTTGTGATTTCGGATATTTTTTGTAGCTACACCTTTGGCGACCAAGCTAGCAGGATGGTGAACGCTCCAGTCACTGGAAATGTCAATTTCGGAGACACCCACAATAACTCACCAAATACTCAGTAAGAAAAGAAATCAGCATTTGCGCATTCATTTACTGACACCACAGTTATTCTCTGGCAAACTGAAAACCTTGTCAGGATAATTCAGCTATTTTTTGTATAATTATTTATTATGAGCATAGTTATCAGTTTAAGCATCACGAATTATTGCTTCAGTTGTACCACTCTCGTAAGTTAACTTTAACGACTTATCATTTGCTTGCTGAAAAAGATTTGTCACAATTACCGATAAATTTTGCAGATATTTCCAGGACAACAGAGATAACAGGGGCCACATAATAGCAGGAGGAGTCTTCCATAATTCAACCTTCAATCAACAAATATTTCATGGTGCACCTATACCTGGGTATGAATAGTGACTAAGCCCTTGATTTTTCATTTATTAATGTTACAACTTTACTCTTGAAAAAAGAACATACCTAATTTTGCGAAAATTCCGTACAATTGTGCGTTGCAACATCAATTTAAATTATTTTCTTGTCGAAAATCTACTTATCAGTTTGATACTCGGCTACTTGCCTGCCAACTGCTTGATCTATACGAGTTGAAATTCGTAGTCGTCCTAATCGCCAACTGTTTGTTGGTAGCGTACTATTGATGAAAACGCAAAATTAATATTTTTATAAAGCTTAAGCTAGTAAGAAAAATATACAATTGAACAAAATCCAGATTCCAGACGTTAAGTTAGCCGCCTCTGAAATAAACTAATAACAGTGAAACTCTTACTTACTTCTTGAATAATATAACCACCTCTAGCCATAAGGCCCTCATTAGTAAAACTTCCCTAAATGCGCTACACCCTTCGATAGTATGATCCTCGTAAATATATATTATAACATAAAAAATACAAAGTGATTCGTTTAAAAATACTTCACCTTTCATAGAGATAATATTGACGAATAATAATAATGAAGCCAGCTTATCTGATGTCTCTATTAAAACAGATTGAATAAGTCATATAATATTTAGCCAAGCGCCGTCTACTTCTGCATCTGTATCATCTCAGCCAAGCGGTGAAGATTGGCAAGAAAAATTAGTAACGTAAGTTCCGCTTTCATTGAAATGTGAAAGGAGATTATAGTTCTCTTCCGCACTACTAAAGACTCTTTTGATGATTTAATTTTTGTCTGACGTTTCTAGACGAATTTTTCATATTAAACATTGACAGAGAGCAACAATTCCAGATCTTAATACCATGATCGTTTAAAATATGCCTTTGCTTTCTCCTGCCGATGATACATTTTAAGCGGTTTTTGGCTGTTTTACTGGATAAACAATAGGTAATGCGGGCCAACCTATGAAAATCTTATCATTTCAGTTAACCGCCTGAATATTAACAGCGCATAATCTAAATGCGTTTTAACTTTGAGGAACAAATAAACCTATAATATGCTTCCCCACCCTCAAATTTTACTTGATTTCATCTGATGATAGAAAAGTTGCAACAGTAAAAGTTGCACTACAATTATGGGGGACACTCCGCACTCAGATAACCCTCCATATGAATTAATCATTATTTAATACGTATTGATGAATTAAACGATCATATTTTATTAATTGTTATTTTTTTCGTTAAAAGATGCAAAAGGTTAATCAAAGTATAAAACTTGCGTCAATAACTGAATATTTAGAACTTCTAGGTAAATATTGCTTCTACAGTTATTGTATGATTGTTCCGTCAACATCAAAACTACAAGCTGAACATGATCACATTTTAGAGTGCAAACGTCTTTAAAAGAAATGTATTTGCAAAGTTTTAAAAAAACCAATCCTTTCTCCTTACCATTCACATTTGACATTGAAAATACATAGGTTTCATTGGCGCTACGAGAAGATACGCGTCATTCGCAAGCAACAGAAGATCATGCAGAGTTGTTGAAAAATGCATTTGCAAAAGAGAAAATGCTGATAATTGAAGGTAAACCAGCAACTGGAAAAACCTCTCTCATGCGACGACTGGCTTATGAATGGGCAAAAGGAAAACAAGAACTGTCTCACATTGATCTAATTGCCTATGCTGAGTTTCGCGAAGTGCGTAAGCAAACATTTAAGAGCATTGCTGATTTAGTGCTCGAGTATGCCAAGAGTTATATTGAAGATGAAGAACTCACAGAACTTAAATCACTATTAAACAATAGAAGTTATTGTAAACAGCGAAAAGTTTTAGTACTGCTCGACGGCTATGATGAATCGTCCTTAGATAAACAGTGTGAAGAACTGATCACATACTTAACATCAACTAAAATCAAAAAACCACTTGTGTTCAACATTGTGATAACAACACGGCCAGGCTATTTATCAGAGCATCGTGGAAAGGAGGGAAGGTATATTTTTGCTGACGTGCTTGGATTTATATCAGAAGAACAAAAACAAAAATATATATCCAGTCATTTTTCTAACTTACCACATAATGAAAGGCAGAAGAATTTTACAACCGTTTGCAACTTAATAATTGCAAACAAAAATTTAAACATGCTTGCTGAAACGCCGCTGTTCCTGACCTTTATTTGCTTAGTACCTGAAAGAATAATTGATGGTACATTATTAGAATTATATTGTAATATTATCAGATGGCTCATTGATAGACATCAGCAAGATAATCCCGAGCGAGATGTACCTGCCCTATTTGGCCCTCAAAATAATTCAGTAAATACATATCCTGAGCTACCTGTGGGCAAGAAGAAGCTAAGAACAATTCAAGATAATTATCTTCAATTCTCTCAACTTCACTGGCTTGGAAAAATGGGACTCTACAATTTAACAGTGGATACATTTAATGAGTCCACTTTCGAACAATTCCAACTGAAACCTATTGTACATGAAGTTGGCTTGCTGAGAAAAGATGAATTTTATGATCAATCATCAAATCTTACAACGACATATTCCTTTCCCCACAGGACCATACAAGAATTTCTGGCTGCTTTCTATTGCTTTTGCTCAAATGATGATATAAGCGAATGGTTGTTACCTAATCCTGAATTGGATACAAAAGAAATGAAAGAATTCGAGCGATTTCTATTACGTATCGCTTTATCCGATAAAATGCCAGTACAGATAGACAAGCGCAAATATTATTTCGAGAGAATCACCATTATTGTACTGGATATTACATTAGATGTATTTAATACGACAGCTGGCTTCGACAACGAGCTGTTAAATCGGTTTCTTTTGCAGTGCAAGAACGTTCAGATTATTACAGTCTATGATATATTAAATAGACGAAGTACTGAATTTAGCATGGTGAATGATATACGTACGCATAATGAATCAGCAGTTGCATCCAGATTGTTTAATCCAAGACTACTCTCATTCTATGACTTGATGAAGCTTCACTCCTTAACATTTGAAGTATGCACTCTTGAAGTTAATTCGCAGCTGTCTTTTACAAATTGCCCTTCTCTGAAAAATCTGACATTCAAACAATGCGATATTCTTAGCAGCGATATTAGTGGTATTGCAACATTGCCAGCAATCGACACTGTGGAATTCTATGACTGCAAAATTGCTTTGGCAGCATGGCAGTCTATTGCAAATCAAACTAGCAACAGTTTTGTCAAACACTTGAAGCTGACGTTTAAGAAATATTTCAGCAACGAATTCTTAACCCCCTTGCAGAAATGCAACAATGTTGAAAAAATGGAAATATGGATAGAGAAATATACAATTCCTAATAACGTCTTGTTCTCGTTCTGTGACCTGATGAAGCTCCACTCAGTGACATTTGATGAATGTATTTTTGAAGCCAATTTTCAGTTGTCATTCGCGAGTTGTCCATCTCTGAAAAATCTGAAATTCAGACAATGTGATATTCAAAGCAGCAATATTAGTGGTCTTGCTACATTGCCAGCAGTTGACACTGTGGAATTCTTTCTATGCAAATTTGACTTAGCAACATGGCACTCACTTACAGATCAAATACACAACAGTTCAGTTAAATGCTTGAAGCTGAGATTTGAGGAAGATTTTAATGAAGATTTCTTGAGTCATTTGAAAAAATGCAACAATGTTGAAAAAATGGAGATTGCAATAATGGGTTACGAAATTCCTCAAAATGACTCGTTCTCGTTCAATGACTTCACAAAGCTTCACTCATTGACATTTGATATGTGCACATTTGATGCCAATTCTCAGCTGTCTTTCACAAATTGTCCATCTCTGAAACATCTGGAATTAAGTGAATGTGAAATGAAAAGCAGTACAAACCTTCTTGGTATTGCAACATTGCCAACAATTGATACTCTGGTATTATATGAATGCAGAACTGCTCTGGCAACATGGCAGTCAATTATTGATGAAATAAGAAAGAGCTCTGTGACATGCTTGAAGCTGTCATTTGGGATAGATTTCAAGAGGGAATTTTTGACCTACCTGCAGAAGTGTAACATTGTTAAAAAATTGGAATTATCTATGTTGATTTACAAAATTCGTCAAGATTTCCTGTTCTCATTCAATGACATGATCAACCTCCACTCACTGACATTGGGAGGATGCACATTTGAAGCCAATTCTCAGCTGTCCATCCTAAACTGTCCATCTCTGAAAAATCTGAAATTTAAAGAATGTGAAATTGATAGCAGCACAAATCTTGGTATTGCAGCATTGCTAGCCTTCGACACTATGGAATTTGAACAATGCAAAATTGATTTGGCAACATGGCAGTCAATAACAGATCAAATTAAGAAGAGTTCTGCTAAAGTTTTGAAGCTTTCTGCTGATTATTTTGTGCATGGAACCTGGCCTGAATTTCTACATCACCTGCAAAAATGTGAACGCATTGATGAAATTCATGTTACAGATAATTACGATTCATCTTTTAGTTTTAGTTTTTTGAGTCGTAATGAGGAAGAAGTATCCGCAAATTTAGTGCTAACAGCGCAAAGATTACCACAGCTCAAGAGCATTATTATTCCAGATGCAGTTGGCAAAATAATAAGACTTGAGGAAGGGAACAAAGAACGAATTGAGAAAGCTGGTCAAGAAAACAATCCCGATTTTTCAGTCAAATACGTGAAATAGTTTCAATGCTGATCTGAACGAGGCATGTTTTATGCCATGCGCGCGTCTATTATTGCCATTCATCGCAGAACTCATTCCTTGGCGTCGAATTGTTCCATCGACATGTACCTAACTGGTTCTTTACAATTTCTGATCGTTCTTTGTCAAATACCGCTGCCAGACCTCAAATGGATTCTCACTCAGTATATTCAAATGTGTATTATGCATAAATGATAAAAGTTTTATTCGCTAGGAACGTTTTTACTTGCAAAATTCCTCCAGTAATACACGCATCTGAGTGTATGCAATTAGTAAGAAATAGGAGTAGGTTTCAAGGACGTCAGCCATCTATGCTTAACAGTACGTTCCAGTCCTAAAAAAATTATTATTTAAAGTATGCAAATATTCCACCGAGATACTTACGTTGCTGCGCTAAGAATTCTCGTTTGCACAAAGTCAAGCCCATTTTGAATGAGATAGTCAACAGTATTGGATATCATGACACAATTGGCGCCGGCAATACTGTTCAAAACATTTTGATTAACTGCTGGCTGTCCTTGTGCTGTGTAAGCAATTGTTATGATTCCGTATGTGTTGTTATTTCTGATCGATTGAGCTAAAGCAGCAGCATTGCCGCCATCGGTGACGCTGAAAAATTGTTTCTGTATCAAACGAAATTTGACATGTGTTACTGTTACGTTGATGTGCCGGTGATGTATAAGATTAAATGGTTGTTGATACCAGGCCTGTATCCGCTGCTAAGAAAATCCGGCCCAGACACCAAATTGAAAAACCTAAAATATGGTAAAGACAAGTCATTTATATTTAATAATATGGAATACATTCCGCTCTGGTACTTACGTGTTCAATTTTTGGCCACTACTTCCATCATAAAAGTTCTGTAAGCTATCCAGTGCATCTAATAGACCAGCTTTGCTTTTAATGGTATACAGATCACTTGCTGGAATGACGGCTCCATTTTGTCCTGGGACAACAACAAGCGCAATTCTGACTCCAGGATTTCCTTGACCAATTGAATTAAAATACGGGGGAATAACCAATGTTTTGATGAAATTTTCAATCTGTAAATTATCTATGCCTCTTGCAACGAAGAATTAACTTTTCAACAGTTTTTTGCCTGTTAGTATAATTTGAAAAGTGTATGTTCAATAAAAGAGACCGTCTAAGAATGCCATACTGACTCTATGAACTGCACAGTATTCTTCTATTATTGGTTTTCATTTCGATTCTTAAGTTCCACTGTTGAATCACCCGCTAATGATTTCATGAATGAGGAATAAACTGTTCCTTTTTTCCTGGTTGCTGCAATAGATCTTAATTTTCGAACTAGGAAATGTTCTAGAGGGTGACATGATCAAGAATGCACCATGTTCTGAAATATCGCTAGAGCAAGAAAGGGCCTAATCGGGGCGAACTTGTTCGATTCCTGCCTGATATAATGACAATAAACTTCCAAGCAAAATGTAGGACGATCTGTCGCTATAAATTGGAGAAAAGCGGTTTGGATTGAATACTATTCATTCATCATTGAAATGTTGAACATTATCCATTACGAGTAGCTAAGTAATAAACGTATCAAGGGTGCTCACAGAAACGTAAAAATGTCTTCAATTGAATGCTTACATCATTAAAACTGTGTGTTGGCATACTTGACGAACCATCTATGGCAATAACAAGGTCCATGTTCAACAGTAACGGTATAGTTGTAGTCGGTGGTGTTGGTGACGTAGGCGTAGTAGTCAAGGCTAAAAATAAGTACTTTCCAGAATATCGTCTCATGTTCCTAACCGTTTATGTATTTTTCACAGATGAAGCAATCTTCCGTGCCGCAATCTTCCGTATTCCATTTACTATTTTCTTGAGCTGGCCACGAAATGCAATGATGTGATAGATCTGGCTGTCCTAAAAAAAAGTATTGACAATAAATATATTCTTATTTACAAAACATTGTTTAGCTCAAAGTAATACCTGCCGCCCAATTTGTGTATATCATCGGTGTGCCGTCAGCCCAAGCGAATTGTCCATTTTGATTGAAATCATTGCCGCCGATCCAAATGTTATTGCACACAGACGTATTAGGAGTATCTTTGACGATACCTGAATTGTAATTGTACTGTAATTGCTTATTGCCAAGAATTTGCTAATATACGAACAGAATAAACGGTATATATTGCTACAAATTAATTATTTCTCATTTCCTACTTCAATATGCCGCTCCCACAAAACACACCCAAGGGCCTCTTTCGATACATAATTCTACCCATAGAATCGCGGAATCACAAGCGCGGCGATTGAATATTTTCAGTTGTATCAGGTTATATTAAATTTTTTTAGATCAATCGTCACCCTGTAAATCCACAATCCCGTAATTGCAATGAAACATGGATTATTAGGACAGTACCGGCTATATTGTAGGATTCGAATGCAGATGCGACAGATGTTAGTTGTGCATTTGGTGCCGCCTGTTGGCAAAATGTCATCGCATCAAACCATATTTTTTTGGATTCTCCAATCAGATACCACTTGTTTGGATCGACAGCCGATTGTCTCCATCCATCCTAAAACTGGGCGCAGGTGCTCACGCTTATAAGCGTAAAGAAATAAAGGAAAGAAAGAAAAGTGCGCATGATGGAATAATTCGGTAGATAATGCAAAAATTTTGTTTATAAAGTGTGCTCCACCCTGTGCGTCTCAGTCGAGACTATCTTATCTAAATTGATAAATTTTTAATGAGCTAAAAAGATGTTTGCCTTCAATTGTTTGCGTGTTATTTAAAAGTTAGTTGGAGCAATTTACGACCACAGCACAACTAAAATTTTGAAAAATTTGGACACTTCAGCACATTGGATGATACTGAGTGGCACTGCTTATATTAGACCAATCCAGTCCCATACCATAGATTGACAGTCATTCAACAGTTTTTAAAACACTGCAAACTGAATTTGGTGGAGATAAGCAGCAAGCAATATCAGGACAGCAACAGCAGCATAACTCAGACGCACGTTTGCTCCAGTGCAGTTACTCGAGTCCAAGTCGTGACCACTGCCATAACTAAGTAAACAATTATTCCAGTTTATTCCAGTGTTGTTGATTTGACTTTGTACCCAGGGCGACATCTGCTGATAGCATGACAGATATTCATAATGGTATTGTTGTCCATTCACTGAAATTAATACCTAAATGTCAGACTGCAAGAGCAGCGAATATTATCATATCTGAGCGCAAGGTTTTTTTGGTACTTAGTTTTAAATTGCTATATGCTGTTTACGACGTTACTTGCATTTCGCGCCAGGCGGTGCCGTGTTGACCTCGACGATAGCGCTTACTACTTATGTAATATATTTTTCATTATCTCTATTAATGCGTCCAAAGGCTGCCACAGCACAAATATCGATAAGGCAAAAGTATTTGAATACTTAAGATTATGCACCAAGAACTTGACGCGCAAGGGTAAGATGGGATCGAAAATTCGATGACTTTTCGCTTGGATTTTCTTCTAGTGAGATCAAATTCTCTAACTAGTGGGAGGTTGTATGAATATGCGTGAAGAGGTTCAAAAGGGACGCAGCTAAGCGTGCGACGGTGAAAGGCGTAGATTTGGGTCTCCACCTTTAAATGTTTCAGACCTATTTGTTACTCTTTGGATTTTTAGTTTGGTTTCATACATCGTCAATGGCATATCCCCGCCAAAGTTACTCGCCTAATACAATCCTCCTTGAGCTATTCGTAAGATAAAATTACGCATAACCTGTAAAATAAAGAAAATGAATGGAAACCCCAGGAAGAAATTTAATTTTGGTAATCACTTTATACCAGACAGGGACGTTCGGATCTTGGAAAACGCATCAACTCAATAAGCCGAATAAACACTGTATGCATTGCACCTTAAGCCATAAAACTACACTTTGCATATCCAAAAAAGAGTAAAAGTAACCTGTTCCATCTCCTCTGCTGATGCAGTTAAAATATCCGTTTGAGCAGTCACTAGGGCAGTTCAGTGGATCTGGTCTCCAATTCGTCTGATTGTTACATCCATCGTTAACTGTGGAAAAACACTCTGGACATTTACAGGCTGCAATAAAATAAATTAAGCAGTTGCTAACTATAGAAATAAGCTTTATAATAGTGCAAAGGAAACCAAGATGAATGAGGGCTTTCCGATCCCCTTGCATTCTCTTATATTTCGATTTTAGTCTTGTGTAATATTTATAATACATCAACTTGTGCATGCTAAGTTATATATGATTACACAATAATAATAATAAAAATAAAGCTCCATTTTTTGAAAAGTAAAGCGTAATTGCATTTTATAGATCGATTTAGGGGGACGCGACATTCCAGTCTGAGCGTATCATCCTCCTTTTCAAACCGACTATCTTCTTCTCACTCTCAAGAATCATGAAGAGATTTGCAAATTGCTTTCAATGTTTTCGAGTCACAACAAGAGATAGACAAATTTGCTCCTTTCTCAGGCTATTTTATGAGCAATGTATTCAGTACTGTACTTAGATCGAACTCTGCTTTGCACAATTAACCAACATTGACAGTGAATTATTGCGGAACAACTCGAAAATTTAGAGAACTTACTCCCATCAGCAACTGCAAGGAGTAATGACAGAAATAATACACCGACAACTGATATCTTTTCGCACAACATTAAGTGGTATGCCTGATCTGCAAATAAAACGATTCAGTTAGTCAATAGCCTTTAGAATTTTTGAGAGAAAATTAGAGCTTTCGAACGAATATCTCACGTCAAGTTATGAGTAAACCGGTTTATCTAAATAAATTCCGATATGAAATAAATTTTTATGAATTCTAATAATTTTCAGGGGAGAATAGTTTCAACTACGCGATGACCTCTGTTTCAACTAACATTTTGATCGAATGCGTACATTAAAGAACGCCATTACCAATGCGTAACTACCGCGTCAATGCTAAAGAAGGTTCGACCCAGTCAACAATGTGGGGGCGCCGCTCCCTCTTTGTTGACTCTGATAACATTCATGAATCTTCATTGATGATGTCATAACGCTTTCATATTATGTCCGTGTTTGCAATAACATGCTTACAGGTCACGTACAAACTCCTCGACTGTCTTAGCACTCATTAAAGCTTTTAATAGCGGCACAGATGGTACAGTTCGCCGGAACAGACTCTGCAGAAGACTACTGCATGTCGATTCAAGTCTCTGGAATCTGCGTTTCATACATCCAAAGCGCCATATTATGATACACGTGATTAAATTGTTGGTTTCTTCAAAAGTCGTTTCAGGAAGGTTATGAGGAAGAGGTCAAACGCAAATTGACGCGATAAAAAATTCCGCTCAGAACATGCTTCCAACGCTTTGAATAACCAATAAACAGTGGGTGCAAAGGAAATACCGAATTGAGTAAGGATTTCCCAAAAGCTTAATTCTTGAATTTTTGGGTAGTTCCCAACGAGCATTCTAGAATTTTCTGGAAAGTCAAGTAGAGAATTTTAAGACGGAGTGCAGAATTCGCGATGAATAGAACCACCACAATAAGTGGTGATATCGCTTATTAATACATCATCGTATAAGGATCTGATGTAGTTTGTCCGCTAAAATTTAATCACTGAAACAGGCGAAATGCTTGCGATGCTCACTGTTGCTAGCAATGAAATGCAATTTGAGAAAACCATTTCGTTTTTTTCAAGACCTATTCATTGCTTAGCGATTATTTGTATGTGCGGTTCAACTTTTTTATTTTCTATTAACCAACAGCAGATTCCTGCAAAACTAATTATCTCTCCACTTCCTTTCTTCTCGGCTCCAAACTGCCTATTCTGTAACGATTTGTATTAATTTCAAAACTCAGAACCAGTTACGATCGGAAGTTGATAGCAAACCGGTGGCTAAGAGCAGGGAAGAAAAACAGAAGAGATAATAAATTTAGTGAGAACTGGTTAATGGAAAACAGTTTAGCGGGAATTGGTTAATGGTAAACAGGATGCATCTATTGTCAACTGCAAATGATCGCTTATAAACGCAGTCGTTCAGCAGAGTAATTCAGTTGCGAACTGATATTCTCATAAAACCTAAGAAATCATCGACGATGAAAATTATCGCCGTTTTACTTGTTGCAGTGAGTTTATTTTTATCGGATTGTTTTTCAGGATCTTCAGAAGTTCTGTGATTGAAATCTGGGAAAAGGTGGCTCTGTCTCATACTTTTAATACGAGCTGAAACATGATTGAAATCTGGTACTGAGTCAATGTTTCTTAGAGTTCGGTCACAGAACTTTAGTGATTTTGGGTCAAGATTAACAATAAGCGACATCTAATGAATGTATTTGAGTTTTATGGTCTTGCTTGATTACTTGGGGTTCGTAATACTGTTCATAGTTCACGATTGTGTTACACATGTGATCTAAACGATAGGTTTTTTATATGACGCAACCAGTTTCCTTTTTTTCATTTTTAATAAAGTTATTTTTGTAAATCGGAAAAAAATATTGAAAGTCAAATCAATACAAAAAATTTTGGAAGCACCACTTTGAGTTGAAGAGTATGCAAAAAATTTATGTAATTTATGCAATTATATTGTGAATAATGTAGTCTAAAGGAGCGGTGGAGGTGGATCAAATGAATCTTTAGATCTTTGTTAATTGAGGCGTGCATCGCGTTGTTGGATGCTTGCTCTTCGGATTGTGGATGCCCTAATGGCTGGAGAACGGTATCACCCTGCCAGGAACCCTTGTGTCAGCCTGCATGCCAAACTCCTGATGGAGCCATTATTGCTCGTTCTCGTTGCTTCATATACAACTTTTTTCGAAGCTGAAATCTATTAATTTTTGCTATCTAAGTAGTGATAGCTCTCCCATCTTCGTGCTTGAACAGTTGCTAATAACTGGAACGGCGAATACATGTTTTGCTGTACCGTTACTTGAGTAAAGTTAAAAGTGCGATTGTAGTTGAAATATCGATTTCAGGAGAAATTTCGATGAAAATAATCGTCGAGATTATATAAATCGATGCCAGTTCTTGAGAACACTTTGCATAGTTACAAATTGCATTATGCTACAAACACCAAATCGGCATTTCTCGGGCAATAAGCCTTTGATTTCCGTTCGATAAAACCCAGAGTAGGTGTTATATCTTGGATAGCATCACAAAGTGCCAAGTTGATACTGTATTTCTGCATTTCTCTATGATTTTTCGGAACAAACCTCAGTTGAGCTTTCCTCAAAAGATAAGCAAACAATTTAATTGCTCTAAGCTGAGAACAGAGAAGAATTTGAACAAATATCTAATATCAAAGCGAGCAGAATTCATGTATCATGGTTGTCGCGGTCATCGGGTGAAACGTTGCGACAGAGGACGGCGCTAAACTGGCGATGAAACGGCAAATTAAGGCCGCGGATGCGACATGAATAGACGGAGTAGGACAGAAATCCAGATAGAATGCTCAGCCATGAAATGATAATGAGAAGCCCGAAGGTGCGTGGGTCGGGCAGAACGATGACGAGCAGATCTCTCATCATGGAAAGTAGCCGGTTGACCGAGCTCTGTACGCCGTTTACCACCCCTCTTTCGTGTTCTGCGATCGACTCTTGCATGATCTGAATTATTGACAAATCTGCCATATACAGACCTAAAATATGAAACGCTATTAGTGCTAAGAATTTTGGAAAGTTTATGCAGCATAGGGAAACTAGTTAGCATAGCTGTATCGAATTCGAGTCAAAAGATCTAAACAGCGTTCTCAAGCTGGTGTCTGCGTGACCGCTTACCGATTAAAATATTAGGGCCATTGGGTTGTTTTGCACATATTCTTTAAGCAATCAATATCAAAGAATCAGTTGTAATAGTAATAACGCAGTAATTTTCATGATCACGCTTTTCTTCACAAGTGCAAAAGTTCTTTTGTCTATTGAACAGTAGAGTTCAAAGAGACCTATCAACAAGAGCGCGGTGATATGACGTTACTGATTTACTGTTTTTTGCGTAGCGCTGTAGCTAATATTCACTAATCCAAACGCAGATTCTTCAGACTTAAACTTGTCATCAATGTCAATACTCAGCCACTGATAGACGGCGCTTTGCTCACTTACCGCATCGGGCCAGAATGACGCCAAGAAGGAAAGTCGAAATTGAACAATAGGAATAACCACTTTGATTCCCTTTCGTAATTCCCACTGCTAATTCAGTAGAATTTTGCACTATATTGAGCGTAGTATTTATCGACTGCTCTGTTGGTGAAATACTGTCAGGGCTACTGAAATATCCGATGGGATCAAAATGGCTGCCGGGAAGCCAGATTGACAAAACGCAAAGCGCCAAACAGAGTAGGTCCAGTAAGAACGAGACGAGTCCCGTTCGAGCTAGGCCAATTTTTGACCGAGAAAATGGATAGATAACGCTCCCAATGATGCCCATTAATGCAGCGACGCCTCGAGCTATTGCCAAGACGTCTGTCGGAAGGCCTGAAATTCCTTATGTTTATGTTGTATTTTGTACTCACAAACTGTCTTCGCAGTACAGACATTGCAATAACGGACTTTTAAAAAAGCTACAGCACCATAAACGCGTAGAGAACAAAACAACAACTACATTTATTTAATTATTTTATGCAGAGGACTTGCAGTTTGACTTGCAAAAAAGTGGAAAATTTTGTTTTTACTGTATGAAAATGGCGTGAAACCATTTATTTTAAAAGCATAAAAGATGAACAAATGAGAGTGAAGTTGAACCTTGAGAATAAGCGTAGCCAGTGGTGATTCCGTGAAAGTCGAGCACAGTTAGAAAGAGAAGAGCAAGGCTAAGAGCCGCCGGGAATACCGGCTGTCGATAGTAGGACCGCCATCCCAGGAAAGTCGCAGTTAGAACGGAGCCGAATTTACCCGAGCAGTTTTTGTCGGGAACAGTATTTGTCACTTTAAGAAGTATTTCAGCAGTATGCTCAAGTTTTACTGTTGATTCTGATTCGAGCAAGCCGACACTGGACGGATGAACAATTTCTGAAATTTTCCTTTGTTACGTCATCATATAAATTATACTTTTATCTATTTAACAAGTGGGCACAAGCAGTGCTGCTCATTTCTCAGTTTTTTTATGGTTTCTTATTATGTATTCGATCTATAATTCTAATCAATCCATCAAGTTCAGCTTTCGAAACATAAGGTCATTTTCATATCATATACTCAAAGTTATACCACGAGGATCTACTTTAACATGCCATTTCGACTTCAAATAAGGTACACAAGACAATTGTTTCAGAACGAAAAAGGAAATGAAATCATTGTCATTTACCGAGCGCGAAGTCAGTCGACTTCTTTACGGCGAGAGCCGGTACGGATTTGTATACGACATTGAGCAGCCAAAATTCAACGCCCCACGAGCAGAGCGTCCAAATCGCAATCAGCAGACAGCCGGCGCTCACGCTGACCAGCCTCATCAACAGCCCGGCTATTAGCGGCGAAATAATCCTCGTTGTCAGGTTGACGCGCAATAGCCACGCGTTCATGTCTGCAAAAATATAAAAGATGGCTACACTGAGGATGAACACGCATTTCGCGCTCAGATAATGTTCAAAAATGTGTAAAATTTCTTAACATTGGACGCGTGAGAAATTGTTTATTGACTATACTTGCGAGCTTATCCTTCTCATTGTTGCATATGACGACCAACCAATCTTTCGTTAGCGCAATTTTTGTTCCAGTCTGTGCCAAGACAGCCACAGTTGATAGCAGGATGGCAAGTACGATGAGCAGGAAGCGCAAAGATCCATCCAATATCCCAGAGGTGTCCCAATGCTGAATAACGGCGAGGCAAATAGCCGATAGCGCCACTGAGCCATTAGTTATCGTTAAAGTTGTTCTTGTGGCTTAAAAGGTTGAACTTTCATATTGGAAAGTTCATTAGAAGCATTCTTCTGGTGAACGCTTTTTACCAAGTGTACATGATTTTTATATTTCATATTTCTTACAATCGCAAAAAAACTTCAATCTAAAAGCGAAAGTGTAATGAAATTCGATCAATTTCAGTTTATCTTTTGAATTTTCTAAAAGCAAGTCTCTTTCAAGACAATTTGCATTGATTTCGCATTTTACAATGAATTCAGTTATATCAATAAATGCATTGGTGAATTACCGGTAATGCGCTTGGTTTCATCAATCCATTTGCCGACACTAGAGGCGAAGAAGAGCACAGCAAGTCCGTCAACCAGACCATTAATGGCGATGAACCGAAGGTTGCCATTAATTTCAAAGAGCGCGAGGCTCAAAGTAAATTGCCACCATGAATCCGACTATAAATATTAATGTTTCTTTTCATTCCTTGTGTGTCATCATTGGCAGTTGACTTATGAATGGATTTTAAATGTCTGAGCGGATTTCAACAAAAAGCCATCTCTCAGCTTTACTAATCGTGGCAAATCAACGGCTTTTATAGTCGACCTCACTTTCACTTTACTCCACTGACAGAGTCTTATATCTAAGCTAAACGTGATCTGACGTGATGTGGAGCTGAGATGTGAGACACTTCCAACTTACCTTAAATGAAAGATTCTGAGCTTTCGTGCAATCGGCAACAGTCGTATCCAAATACGTTGGCAAAAAGAGGACACAAAGTGCAACTTTTACATCTCGATATTGAGCATGTCAATACATTATGGATGACAAATAAGTTTATTTAGTACTTTTAAATGGCTGATCAAATGCACTCACCCATGTTGATAATGTATAACTGCAGTAGAATTTGAATGACGGGCTTCTAAAGAAGATTTCTGCTCTCGTTAAAAATGATTGTGAAGGCATCGTTTTGCTTTGGAACAACCTACGTGACGATGGCACGCTTTACAAAGACAAATTTTATGTAGCTACTGGCAGTCGACGCCGCAAAGTGAGATAAATCATTCTCACGCTACATAATTTTAACATTGCGACGCTGTCACACGGCCCATCGAATGATAACTTTGGCCTCTTTGTAACTCGACCGGCGCCAAATTTAACTGTCGAATGCCACTGTTTTGTGTTCGAGTTTGATTATTTGCTTTCGCATGAGCGCGGTTATAGTCGATCTCAAAATTTTAATGAAGCTGCATAAAATGTTTTGATAGTTCTATATATTGTGAAGGTTTAGAAGTCTGTAGAATTGTTTGTACCGCTTTATTAGCTTAGAATGCAAGCATGCAAGCATACAACTAGGATAATATTATTGTTTCTGTAGTCTTCTATGTCCTACTCCACTTTTGTGCCACAACACTTCGTTAAGAACAACGGATTACTTTAGAGTACTGCAAAACGAATAAGGCGCATGTATGCAGAAGTGAAAACCATGCACATTGCAATAACAGCAAAGTTCGATCGTTCCTTTGTTCCAGCGTTACTGTTATTTTTCGAAGACGTTGTAGTTGTTGTAGTAGGGGTTGTGGCTGTTACCGTAGGGATTGCAGTTGTTTTATTAAGGGTTGTGCTACCAAAGAATTGAGAAGTAGAATAGCTGTCGTTGTTGGAGGTCGTAGCCTCACAGCTTTGTGGGATTGTTGTATTGATTTGACTGTTTACCCAAGGAGATACCTCTCCATAGCACGCTCGATATTCATAGTAGTAACTTTCAAGAGCTGTAACGCATAAGTAACAAATGTGCTCGATTAGGGACTTCTACACAATTTTCACATTGAAGGCTCATACTTCCTTTTTTGAAAACGAAGCTTTTTGCTCTACTTTATCGAACGGACATCACAACAATTCCTTGTACCAACATACCATTGGCCCTTGCCATTTTTGCAATTATCTTTAAAACTGAGAGAACTGATCATGTCTGAACCCTAAGAATGAAGAGAAACAGGCTTGTTTTATCATATCATTTCTATAAACTTAGTTAAATTAATATGAGCTTCAGGGGGGTCCAAATGAGCCCGTATACTAATGTTGAGCTTCTCAAGAAGTTAACTGTCCTATGTTTTTTCATCATAAGTAACTGGCGCTTAGTTTTGCAGTGCGTCAGTGTCGCAAAAGCATTTATAAAATATATTTGCAGCTTAGGAAGTACACTAAATCTTTAAATGGGGTTGAAATCGGTGGATCGTGCCTCGAAGTCACCCATACAATGGGCCGGTTTCACATCGCGTACTTAGACTAAAGTCGGACTTAACGCAATGATGAAGGATAGGCTTTAAGTACGACTTTAGCTAAAGTACGCGATGTGAAACCGGCCCAATGGTCATACATCATTATACTGTAGGGGTAGAAATATTGGGTGGTACTTAATTTGGGTGACTGGTCCGTTCGACCAATTGGGTGGTACTTAATTTGGTTGATTGAACGATCTGCCTCAGTTATAACTGAATGACATTGATGACTTGACTGAAGCACTGTAGTATGCAGCTGTCGGCACGATGTAGTTTCTCGTATGCCTAAAGGCGGACGCATACCTTTGACTAAAGTGACTTTGAGTCACTTTGCCGCGTGTTGAAGCATAGTACACTTTTGACTCAAAGTCACTTTAGTCAAAGGTATGCGCCCGGCTTAAGTGGGTGAATTATCTGCTCTTTGTCGGAGGGTTATCACGCTTATGCTGACCTCTTGCTGCTCCCTCTAAGTTGTGCTTTGACCTATCCTACTCAAACTCTCTCGCTCTGATTTTTTACTAAGTAATGCAATAATGGATCGCTTTGTGGTTAGAAAATCGCAATTAAGCCAGCCAATTCTCCCAAATCCTTCATCTTCTGATCAAGATCTTGCAAACCCTAGTCTCTATGGTGATCCGCTAATTGCCAAAGAAGCAAATGATTAGACAAAGACCAGAATGGAGCAGAATAGTAGCTGTAAACGGAAAGCTTACAATTTAAATAAATGGTATACAATCTGACGATTTAAGAGCAAAAATCGTTAAATATGCCGCAGAAATCAGTGTTGTCAATGCGATTAGGCACCTTTAGTGGTCAGATTGCTTCTATTTTAGCCAGTGCTGGTCAAATACTGCTATTTCGTAAATGATTGATTCGATTCGTAATGAAAGTAGGTAGTGACTGACTGATTGATTATTTAGTGAATTCGAATGTTTCTGAATGCGTTATTAAACATAAAGACTTATTACCTACCTACATATTTATCAACGAAAAAAGTGGAGGTGGGCATCGATTAGTGATTGGGGGAACATGAAGGGTGGGATAAATATTGGGTGGTATTTAATTTGGGTGGTCGGCCGGACCACCCAATTCATCCAAATTAAATACCACCCAATAATTTATACCCCTACAGTATATTTTGGGTACGATATCAAAGTTTTCAGTTCACAAAGTTAAAAACTTACTTGTGTCTGTGCTATTATCAGTGCAGTTGATATATCCAAGTCCGCAATCACCAGGGCAGTTCAGTCCCTCTGATCTCCAATTTTCATGATCTTCTCAGCCACCTTCAAACGTTGAAAAGCACTCTGAACAATTGCAGGCTGCAAAAAGATAGCTGTAGTAGTTTTTCGTTTTTTTTAAACTTAGCCTTCATAATACGACATTGTATATCATTGTATATAAAAAAGCGTTTGGACAAAGGTGTTGGTTCTAACAAGATAATGTATTTCGCGAGTTAAGGTAAAAACCCAACGTGTCCTAACTTTTTTTGCCAGTCCTGTACTTCTGAACTACTGAAGACACCAAAGTTGGTGCATGTTTTGAAGTTTTCGAAGTTGTTGTATCACAAAAAGGTCCAACAAAAATTTTAAGCTTCAATAAAGTTTCATACATCGTTGGGCTATTACTAGGGAAATGCTCTTCGCCTCTTTGTTACGAAGTAAAACTTTGTCGGTCACTATGCTGAGCTTCGAATGTAGGCGTGGTCATTCAGTTGTTTGTAGGCAAAAGCAGAGACACAAAGTGCAGTAAAGCAAATGAAAGCTCGCGAGTGCATGTGGGCGTGTTAAATCGTTTACTTAACGAGCATTCCAAATATTGCGAAACATTGCGCGCTGCATATTCAGTTTAATGCAAGCGTGCATCGTCGTCCGTTTGCGTACGTAAATGCAGCCTTTCCAACGCTCGCTCGACTATCTCTTCTCATTCGCGGACATAATGGACTGTCCGCGCAGTGTTTCCGTAGATTTTAGGGGCGCGATTGCAGCTTGTGTACTATTGCCTGTGTTCCGTTAATCAGCCGAGCGCGTAGCGCCCTGTCTTCTTCTTAGTCCGGGTTTTTAATCTTAATTTGTATCAATAAAATAACCTCTCGCAAGTCATCAATACAACTAAACCAATGTTCCCACAGAGCGCTTCGGTCCCTTAGAAAGCCAATGATATTCATGTGAGACAGCCAAAAGCTTCCCTTTAGAAATACGTGCTCGTTCCTATTTACTTGCCTCAACTATTTGCTAGAAAGAGAATAATATGTGTAAAACTTACATTGTTTAAACTTTCGCATAGTATTGATGTCAATAGCATGCAGGTGCGGCGCTTTGCGCAGAGCGAAGCACACTATTTCTCAAATTTTCATGTCAGTAGCATGTCAGTAACTGTATGCTATTGACTTCATCATTATGAGCTCGTAAGATCAATGTTAGTTGTTGATAATTCATTCCCTTTCTATTGAACAGTTGAAGAAAGTAAACAAAAACGAGCCAGTATTTCCGATGGGGAACCTTCGGCTTTTTTCGTACAAATACATAGAAACATTGGCTTTGGTTGTATTTGGTTATCTTGTAATAAAATATGAATCTGCCACCATATCTCGATGTCAAAATATTTTCAAGAAAATATGGCATTATTTTCGAAAAATTCAACCTGAGTTATCTCAGAACAGAAAGTTTTATCGAAGTCTGAATATTTTTTTTAACAATGCCTTTAGGCGCTTCGCTCTTAGAGTAAGTTTATCGTAGACATTCAAGATGTGATCGACCTAAGAGTTTTGGGGGCTTGCTCAGCATACTTTGCCTAACACCTTAGCCAGTATCTGAGACTTATCGTAACTTTCGGGCTTGTCATATACAGAGGGCGATGCATCGCAAGCAAGCGATGACTAAGTTTCTTGATAAGGAAATGACACTATACGTGTGTAATACAATCATCACAAGCTTTTGTTTACGAAACATCCGTCTTAAACGACATCGTATAGGGCGCACCCACGCAAAATTGCGGCACGTTTATTACTATCAGCTTGTCTACGTATGTTCGTGTCTCATTGTAATCGTTCAGAAGTGTTACAGTTATTATAGTCGAGTGGTTGTTTAAGCTTTGGCTGGCACTTTACATTCGGACTGAAACTGCTGAAGCGGTAACAATTTATTTTAAAATCTCAAATTAAGCATTTCGACTCTTAGTTTTGAGATGAAGTTAATATGAAAGTGAGAGTGCTCTGTTCAAATACATTTACGTTATAAACTAGGGAACAGTAATATAGATATTATACGATTATCTTCATTTCATAAAGGACTTGCCACATAATCAGTTCCTCTTGGCACGAAATAGTTCAGTGTACAAATGGTTCTCATAATATGGGATGGCACGATAAGAAGTGCATCCACTAAATTTTTATGCTCTATCTCAGCAATCAGTGATGTAAACAGCTTAATTTCTGAACAGCAGATTCTCCTGCATATCTTATGTGTAGTAAACATCAAGTAGAAAACAGTTTAATTGTTTGCGACATCGCTTTTTGCCATCCTTTTTGGCCGATAATAATGATATTCGACATTACATGAGAAAAAATTTTCAAACTGGAACATGAAATTAAAAACTAAATAGAAAATTAAGTTTACGCTCGGACTATTGCCCAATATTTTACAATACTGTGGGTGCACCTCATTCCGGCCACTTTGATAAAATTGAATAATTAAGCCTCTAAAACTGAACGGAATCGAACGAACAGTATATCACTGGAAAGCCTGAACGATGAGCTTCATTTTCGTTACAAAATTTATTAGATTTATATTTTGTATCAAGAAATATGGCGGTCGATTCGAGCATCCTCATAATTTGCAGCAGTTTTTCCCGTGGGGCTTAGTGATAAATTTCTTTTGATTATAACTTTTCACCGAATCATTTTCCATTAAAGCTTCATATATCAATGAAATCAATTTTTCACCAGCTATCATTTGGTAAAATAATCGATTTTTTTGGATGAATTAGGAATTTCTGAGAAGCTGTCAAAGAGCAAAGTGGCCGGAATGAGGTTCACCTTTTTGCCGTTAAACGGCGTAGGTGCGCGTCTTTCACAGCGTATATCTCCGCGAATATTTGTCGGTTTGACATGAAATTTCGTGTGTATACTCCTTAATACTCTAATAATCGCTTCCTATCATAAATTTTCTACTAAAAACTTTAATTATTACATAATCGCAAATATTCGTTAAAAGTGGCCGAAATGAGGTGCATCGACGGTACCAGCATTGTGGCTTTCAGTCTATTAGTTAGTTGAGCTGACTAAATGTTTCTGTGGAGCAATGTGAATCCTTCCAAATTGTATCATCCTTTTAAAGTGTAAGATCCGATTTTTCTAAGCATCGAGTTTTTTGTTCAGAGCCTTGGCACAATGAGCAAAACGTTTTCGGATTTCGATGAAATTTTGCATGCAAGTATGTTTTAGGGTAGAACTTACGAAAATAGTGTCAGAATTTTTCACAAAAGTTTTCGCTTCGAGATACGGCGGGAAATTTAAATTTGTTTGCTGAAAACGTAGAATTGGTCGAAATCAATATTTTTATATATCAATCGATTGGAAATGATGAGAGAAATCTGAATTTTGTTTCAGATTGAAAATTGATGCAAAACCTGAAAAGTTATGCAATGTAGAAAATTCGAAATTTAGAACTCTTCAGGTTTTTTGAATTTTTCGGTCAGAACTTGTTCACTGACCCCAAGTTAAAGTTACCCTGGGATTGAAGCCCGAACTCTGGGCTATCGAATGGCATATTAAAAGTTGTCAAAGTCGCGCACACAGAGATCGTAAATTGAGCCTGAAGTGACCCATCTTTTGAGGCTTTGTCATTTACGGTTAAAATCGTTTTAATGTACTCGAGTATGGTTGCTCTATTTTTAAAACATCTGTTATCTGCTATCTAGCGATTATTACCCTAGCGCTGGGCTATCCAACGGTACCATTAAAGATTTCGAGGTTGTGCATGTACGGATCGGAAACTTGGTCGGAAGTGACCCATCTTTTGAGGGTTTTGGAATTATAGTAAGACGGATGCATTAACAGCTACCAGAATGCTTGAAAGAGCCAGAAAGCGATGTAAGTTCGTCTATTGATGGACAACAGTGAACGTCAGCTATCGATGGCTAACCAACGCCGTTTAATAGCCCATGGCAGGGGGAATAATCGCTAGATAGCAGATAACAGATGTTTTAAAAATAGAGCAACAATACTCGAGTACATTAAAACGATTTTAACCGTAAATGACAAAGCCTCAAAAGATGGGTCACTTCAGGTTCAATTTGCGATCTCTGTGTGCGCGACTTTGCCAATTTTCATAATACCGTTGGATAGCCCAGAGTTCGGGCTTCAATCCCAGGGTAACTTTAACTTGGGGTCAGTGAACAAGTTTTGACCGAAAAATTCGAAAAACCTGAAGAGTTCTAAATTTCGAATTTTCTACATTGCATAACTTTTCAGGTTTTGCATCAATTTTCAATCTGAAACAAAATTCAGATTTCTCTCATCATTTCCAATCGATTGATATATAAAAATATTGATTTCGACCAATTCTACGTTTTCAGCAAACAAATTTAAATTTCCCGCCGTATCTCGAAGCGAAAACTTTTGTAAAAAAATCCGACACTATTTTCGTAAGTTCTACCCTAAAACATACTTGAATGCAAAATTTCATCGAAATCCGAAAACTTTTTGCTCATTGTGCCAAATGAAACTCGGTGCTTAGAAAAATCCGATCGTAATGTGAAAATAAAAACTAAAAGACTTTAATTATAGCAGAATTATCAAGCTAGACTGATATCTGTTAATCAGATAACAGAAATGCTACAAACTTTCACAATAATGAAATTAAAATGGACTTTACAGATTGGCCCAAAAGTCCTGTAACCTATTTTTGAACTAATATAACTTTTTTCTTAACGATATTAAAAACCTCCCTTTTGCACATTTTTAAGCTCAATCTGATGTATAATCGTTTAAGTTTCATAGAAATCCATCAACTTTTTGGCGAGTCATGAACCAGCAAAATTGGCGAAGCACTATTGCTGCGCTGCATTCTCGTGGGCGAGGCATGATGGAGATTTCACGGAATGAATGCCAATAGCGGTCATTTCGATGATGATCAGTTGTATTTAGCATAGAAGTGTTTGTTCATTATGTTTTTATTGCCAAGATTTAATTTCGCTGGATGAAACTCAAGTTAAAAAAACATAGGGACAGAATTCCGAGCTCCCGCGAATTTTCCGTTACGCGTAGCCCACGAGAATGCAGCGCCGCAATTGCTGTTCGTCAACTTAGCTGATTCATAACTCGCCAAAAAGTTGATAGATTTCTATGAAAATTAAACGATTATACATCAGATTGAGCTTTAAAATGTGCAAAATGGAAGTTTTTAATACCGTCAAGTAAAAAAGCTATGTTCGTTCAAAAAGCCGCTTCAGAACTTTTGCCCTACCCTGCTTTTTGAAAGCAATCTTTAACTATAACAACTGATATTGCGCAATTGAATATTAATAGTGACTATTAAGGACAATGAGTACCACTAGCTTATCAAAGACATTGGTAGTCAAGAATGGGCTCCTGTTACTCGCTTTCCATCTACCGCGCCTATTTGGAATAATATATCTGGTAATAATTGGGCTTTGGATTAAAAAAGGCTACCAAGAAACAGATATCGGCACTGGAACGGTGTTCACAAAAGTTATAGGATTTGCGGATACAACACATCGGACCGATTTAGAAAATGCGAGCAGGAAAGTCTGGGATGCCCTTGATGTTGTGGGTGAAGCTCAAGTGAGAAAAATTTATCGATAATTAATGTAGAAACTAAAGAAATAGTGTTTATTAGCACGATTTTTAAGGAACTATGAGACACGCTCCCATGGTTAATCGCTTAGTTTTCAAATATTGTTGACAACAAAAACCTTCACATATTTTTAGGGTCAAAATTCCATAGGGCCTGATGATAGTTATTTTTCAGTTTTACACTAAAATGCTTTCGATTAGAAAATTAAGCAAAATCTGACTATTATTTTCACACTGTGTCAGTAGAGGGTTGTTGCACACAAAAAATCAACTTTAATCATTGTGTAACTATTATTAACACAATATGTTTAATTAAAGACTACTTTATTGTTTTCGTCCAAAAACCAATTCTATTGGTCGAAAGCATTTGCATTATTTTGTTTTTGTTTACAAGGTATGTCGAGGAAATTTAACAGTGTTTAAATCGTTGTAGTTCCACCAGCTTTTATGATTTCGAGCTCAAAATTGGTACACATGCGCCTGAGGAACTTAATATCTGCTAACATGGGCCGGTAACATAATCGTGTCCTAAAGTTATGTAATTCATAACGATACTCAGCGCTATATTTCATAAAAGGCTTAAGTAGTGCATAACTTAGGAACAGCTTAGGACACGATTATGTTACCGATGCAATGTCATGTCGATTGGTAATGAACTCCTTGTTTTTTGCTCATACAGGGTGGGTCAAAAGTAAGGTCACTGGGGGGTTATTCAAAAGAAGTCAGCGAGTCACCTCCATTTACCTACCACGAAGGATAGCCCTAGGGTGGACCTTCATATTGAGGGGGTGTGAGGGAACTACAACCTTAACGTTACCCTGGTACACGCAAAAGAGTTGCGTAACCACTTTTCGGAAATTTCACTTTCTTTGTTCCCTGAAGCGCAGAATGTGCGCATAGCGGCCGGAACCCGTTGAAAAATGTTCTCTAGTCAGAGACGCATCGATTGATATCCTGAGGTCTGCAGATACTCTCAGGGTAACTTCGCAGCGGGACCCAACATGTGACCTTACTTTTGACCCACCCTATAGGTGCAAAAAACAAGGAGTTCATTACCAATTGACATGACATTGTTAACAAATTTTAAGTTCCTGAGGCGCATGTGTATCAAATTTGAGCATGATCCGATGAAAACTGGCGAAACTGCAGCGATTCAAACACTGTAAAATCTCGTTAAGACACCATGTATTTCACCGCTTAATCATTTGATTCTTATCTTTGTAGGATGACCAATCGCTATTCATAATGACGAATGAGATCTCTACCATTGGACAAAAACGTAGTGTTTGTCCTGAGGTAAGTGTAAATAAACCAGCAATATTTAGAAAAGAAGGCCATAGAGAATAATGGTCTAATTTCAAACGCTAAAAATGTTGAACATTTCAGCTTTTGTAGTTTTCAGACATTCTTTACTGTACTATGCAATATACAAGGTAGCTGTTCAGAAGAAACCAGATGTTAAACGCTATTCCTCTAATCTTGACGAATTATCAGTTGAGCCGAATAGTTCTCCAATTTCTGAATTGGAATAACTGCATAGACTGTACGGTTTTTTCTAAATTCTGTGTTTTTTTTAATATCCGCGCTGTGGGAATTTCTGGCAATGAATTTCTGATCCAAAATATAGTGCATATCCCTATTATTTTGGATGCACCTTGCACAAAACTTTTTAAAATGGACTTTTGTTGACCCACTTTAAACTTTATATTGCCTAAAATCAGAATTGTTAAAACTATCCTTAAATTAAAGGTATTCCCCCAAATTTTAAATAACATATATTTTCTGCCAAAAAAAATCCCAGCGCGGGGTTGTAAAAAACACAAAATTTACATAAATCTGTTCAATTTGTGCAAAGTTATTCAAATTAAAAAATGTTAAATTAATTAGTCCACCAGGTATGATCATTATTTGAATAAAATTAACCACACTTAATAGACTATCAGTAAGCTATGTAATCTTTACGTCTTTTTTAATTTTAAATGGATAATATTACGGCTCTCTTCAGGATATATCGGTAGCTGAAGCTCATTGCACACTCAAAAACAGATCGATGTGCGTCAAGGGTGATTCAATTCTTTTGAAAGGACATGGTATAATGACCGGGAATTGTGTACCGTTTCCAAATTCTACGAATCACACGTGCGAAATACAAGGATGGTGTCCAGCTGAACATTCTGTATTCAAGTAAGATTTTTATTGAATTTGCTTGGTAGAATATTTCTTTTCAGGACTCCAGCATTGCTACCTGAAGCTTTAAATTTCAAGATTCTTTTGAAAGCCTTCGTCAGGTTTCCAAAATTCGATAAGGGCGTGTAAGTCATAGTAGATGACACATATTGCATTTGTATGTTATGATTGGCCTGCTTATAAGTATGTCGCGTAGGCCCGATATGGCTGGTTGTCAATAACAATAGCAACATTGTTAGAGTTTTATTGGTTATTGAGAGATTATTGGTTCTACTGAAACAAAATTTTGAGACTTCTTCGTGGTGCGTCACAAAATAAATTGCAGATCGAATACTAAGGCAGACGTCACCGATGAAGAATTAATCAGTAACTGCAAGGAAAATGCGACGAATTATTGGGATTGCCCGATTTTTAATGTCAGCTACATACTCAATGAAGCTGGAATCAATGATACTCGGCGTGATAAAATAATCTTACAGGTAAGATGCTCTTAAAAACAAATAATTTCTAAGGGCAAAACCTGAGTGACACAGCTAAGTAATTAGCAATAGACCCACATTTGGAAATTCGAAAGACTAAAATACAGGGGGTTTCAAATATTTCCGCCGTTTTAAATCTTGAATAACTCTTGACTTAGTGGCCCAATTTGAATAAATCTAACGTCCTTAGACTTCCTCTGCTTTAGGATTCTGTTTTTTAAGTTTTTCACAAATGTTTGTGTTGGGACCAAAATTATGTTTTTTGACCGTAACTAAGTTCAGAGATGGCCATTGGCCCAAAATTAACATTTTTGAAACCTACGCAATCCGGCGAATGGATCAGTATCAAAGATTACACATTTTCGTGTTGAGACTTTAAGATCGATTTTTCCGTCCTAAAACGAACTTTGTAAACTTTGATACTGATCCATTCGCCGGTTTGCGTAGGTCTCAAAAATGTTAATTTTGGGCCAATGGCCATCTCTGAACTTAGTTACGGTCAAAAAACATAATTTTGGTCCCAACACAAACATTTTTGAAAACTTAAAATACAGAATCCTAAAGCAGAGGAAGTCTAACGCCGTTAGATTTACTCAAATTGGGCCACTAAGTCAAGAGTTGTTCAAGATTTAAAACGGCGGAAATATTTGAAACACCCTGTAAAATTAGTGCAATTGCAGAATGTGCTATTGGGCCGCCACTTGCAGTATCATTGCGCAATTCTGCAGTTTTCTGTCTCATAAAAATAATGCAATAGCCGTCCCTGCATCTACAATAGTTTTATAAAACAGGTCTGAGGGCCAAGATTACTTGAGTATGGCTCAAATGCGGAATTCAGTCAGCTGAGCACAGGTTACAAAGACTAAACTTTATGGCGGTAGAATTTTAAGCTGTTAAATGGCTGTCCTTGATCCAAGGCTAGTTTTACGCCCGAGTGTCTGCATATGGATGAAATTTCTCTCACTTATACTTAAACTTAACATTCAATACCACTACCCGCACTAACAGCTGAGAATGCGTAACTATACAGGCGATTTTGTCTAAAGAAGTTTTCAATTAAATGGTATAAAATGCATGCTTGACAATCAACTTGCACCACATTAATTGCGGGTTAGAAGGTTGCTAGGTGCCAGTTTTAGCTTTCTAAGAAACCGGGAACCGTTAACAATTAATGATAGCTACACACCGCCAGCCTTCCAACCCATGGCCAGTATAATGCATGTAAAGTGTTAAGTATGGAATCTGATCTTGAGAAAACCTTTGGACTGAACCGCACGTAGACCGTAGATCTACAGCAATGATCAATACATAACAGCAAAACATTCTGTAAAAACTCTCAATCAAATACATATTTGAAAGTAATGAATCATTGAATACTGTGTACATACTGGGCGCATTCGTTACTTAATGCCGCATTCTGGTAAATAATTTATAGTAACTTGCAGGGCGGAATTATTGCAGTTACAATAAAGTGGATTTGCGATTTTGACTCTGATCGTGATGGAAAAAGGTGCCTACCGGATTACACGTTCAAACAGTTGAAAAAAGAAACTCATAATAACCATTCTGTCTGGTACTTTCGGTATGTGCATTCGGAAGTTATGATATGCCATTAAAATGACAATCAAACTAATGGAAGCTCCTTTTTTATTATCTGTTTTTTTAGATCGGTCCGTTATGATAGTGATAAGGGTGTGCAGACGAGAGATTTGTTTCGGAAGACTGGCTTATTTTTTATTTTCAACATTGATGCGAAAGCCGGTCGATACGACACGTTCACGACATTGCTTAGCTTTGGTGCTATTACAGGATACTTCCGGCTCGTAAGTTTTTATTTCACACAAAAAAGCGGGCGCGCACTGTCATTAAAATTCATAAAGAGTTTTGCACTGCACCAGATGTCCTG
The DNA here is from genome assembly GCA_002796945.1 of Plectus sambesii. Taxonomy (NCBI): domain Eukaryota; kingdom Metazoa; phylum Nematoda; class Chromadorea; order Plectida; family Plectidae; genus Plectus; species Plectus sambesii. Next base: position 1,261 of record NIUQ01000105.1, on the reverse strand, counting down.
TTACGATCGATAGCAACATTAGCTCAGCTTAAGTCTTTAAGTAAGGCCAGGACTGACGGTACATGAAAAAACCCTCTGGAACGGAAACGGGGAATCTTACCGAGTTGACAAAACTATATTTTGGTGATGATTAGAGTTGTAACGGGGTCAGAGTAACCCCGAGCCCGACTCCAACCCCGTTTCTAATCCCGACCCCGTCCCCGACCCCTACTTTTGAAAAACCCCATCCCCGTTACAGCTCTAGTGAAGATAAATTGAAAAATCGGTAAATGTAACGAGCGACTCGGGTTTCTAGGTACTCTTTATTCGAAACGCCAAATCGGCACATTAATACACGAAACACGACACGACTTGCGACCGCACACGAGGCATACACACATAAAACTGACCTCTACATGACATCACGCGCTTTCACACGGCAGTATTGCGCAATGCTCACGTGACATCGATTAGGTACGGTAAACAGGAAAGGAGCGCAATATATGTTTCACATTAAGTTGAAAATTGGATAATTTTAATTGGCTTCTGGTCACTTTCCTTCTTAAGTCACCGTTCTGATCGCAAAACGAATCGACGAATTGTTTGTTCAGCTTGGGTTTCAACAATATTTGGGTTACAGGAAATCATAAGTTTAAGGATGGAGAGTCTCGAGGACGCGTAAGTGGACGGGGAACCGTTACTGGCCTAACTAAAATGAGTTACGGTCCGACGATTACATAGTAATTGGCAAATATTATTTACGGTAAAGGAATTTGTAGCTCCATCAGCGTAGCCACAAAAATAACGTAAATAACCCAGGTAATACCTATTCGATAAGTCCTAGGATCAGGCGAGAACGTGGAGGAAGTGCAATCAATTTTATGCAGCGAGAAAAAGGATGAAGGGCGACCAAGAATCACTGGTCTAGTTACTAGGTTGTTTCGTAATTTCTTGCTTTTTTTCCACTTAGTTTGAATGCATATAACTCAGTTAAAACGCAACCGATTTGAGTGCGGTTTTTTTCGTTGGAAAGAGAAACTTTTAACTTAGATTTTCTTTTTCAATTATTAAAACTGGTCCAATTTTCGTCATTTTATGTTATCGGGTCGACAGGTCACTTTTCAGCGTTTGAATGGAACACGTTCAAAGACAAATAACTCTGGTAATACACAACAAAATTCAATGCGGATGTCGGTATCTTGTAGAGCTCTCTTTAACTTAGATTTTCTTTTTTAATCATAAAAATCTGATCTCAATAACTCATTTTACGAACTTTCTACGG